>JAOWAR010197399.1:0-15304 GCA_028571005.1 Clathrina lutea | reverse complement strand
GGAAAGAAACATGTGACGTCCCATACGGTTCATATTGGCACACTTTCAAACAAAGAAGGCAAAAAAAAAGAAACAGTTCAGGTCCTATGGGCAGCTGAAATTGTAAGAACTGCCGCACAGCTGCAATATCTGGTAGGGAAAGACAGCTCAAACGAAGTCCTTTTCCAGTACTGGAAAGCTTGAACAAGATGCCTTCGACGTCAAAAGACGTGATGTTCATCAACTGTTACATGCGCATGCAGCAGTCGACTCAGTAGAGTTCGACGCCGGCCGGAGTCCTGTTCCAGCCGACCTAACATACCCAGGCGCACATCCTGAGTGACGTCTGTCTTCGGACGAACGAAGATTTCCTTCGATAAAAAAAAACACTTGCGGTGGGCTTAGCAAGCTTTTCTTCTCTCTCCCCCTCTCCCCCCTCTCCCCCTCTCTCCTTCTCTCTCCCACTCTCCCCCTCTCCACCTCTCTCTCTCTCCCCTTTCTCTACCCCTCTCTCTTTCTCTCTCTTTCTTCCCTCTTCCCTCCCCCTCCCCCTCTCGCAGATGCAGGCAACTGCGGGCTTCGGCCATGACATAAAAAAAAAAGAGACATCATCGTTGTCTGGTTTTGCTTGATCTCTCTCTCTCTCTTTCTCTCTCTCTCCCCCTGCCTCTCGCAGATGCAGGCAACCTATGGCTTCTGCCTTGACTGTAAAAAAAGATCAACTTTTTTTTGCTTGATCTTTTCTCTCTCCCTCCCTCCCTCTCGTTTTCCCTCTCTCCCTCTCACTTTCTCTCTCCCTCTGTCCCTCTTCCTCTCCCCCTCTTCCTCTCTCTCTTTCTCTTTCTCTCTCTCTCTCTCTCTCTCTCTCTTTTCTCTCTCTCTCTCTCTCTCTCTCTCTCTCTCTCTCCCTCTCTCCTTCTGTCTCTGTCTCTCTGTTAGCCAGCATGTGTCAGTCTCAGATTCTTACCTGTGCATCTGTCCGCACGGGCAGTGTGGTGCTGCTGTCTCTGGGAAATGGTAGGTGGCGTTCCGGTGTTGCTGTCCGGTATTGTAGGTGCGCTTGCGGTGGGTTTCGACAAGGACCGGTTCTGTCAGCACCTGTCACTGCGCTGCTGGAAACAGCGTGGCTGCGGTCTCTTGCATGCCAAGTGAATTTGGCGCCTTTTCTCGTCGTAGACGCGCGCGTCTCTGCCTAGGCCTAGGCCTGGACGCGAGTGATCGACAGATTTAGTGCGATAGGTGCATATGCAAATCATTGTTCGATGCACATCGTGTTGACGCGGTCTACATGTATGCGCGCGCGATGCTCGCGTGTACGTGGGGCCGGAGTCCATGGAGTCGTGCTTGTCGGTTCGAGCAAGGTTAAAATACGTTGCCGGGGCAATAAAATGGCCGCCAAGCCTCTCGGCGCTTTCACTCAGTGTTTCAAGTACAGCCTTCTTCTTCGGTAGCGTTAATTTCTTTTATTTTGTTTCCCGACGAAACGCTCACTTCCAACGACGAAGGAGTTTGTTAAGGAGATGCATCTACGCACAACCAATTGGGAACCTGGTGTAACAGCTTTTCACGGAGAAGGATTCCTTCTCTACGGACAGGAAGTAGGTCGGCAGGGGGTACCCTTAAGTATGGACGACGGCATAGGCTTTTGGGAGAGTGTTCCCCTCGGCGCTCCTGAAGGGTTTTGAGGCTTATAACAGCATGTTTTTGGTACATACACTATTGCCCGCGCCGTTTTTTGCCGAATTGTTTTGTTTGTTTGGAGTATGTCGGAGGAGGAGCCGATTTTTGTCCGTAAGAAATATCGTTGAAATTGAGACCTGTACTACCGATTTTTGACGAAACTAGAGTGTTTTTGGGTTAAGGAACGGTGTACCAATCAATGTGGAAAGTTTCGTGATTCCACGCAAATCTGTTCGGAATTTATTGGCGAACCCGTATTTTGACCTGCTAGACTTGCCTTAACCAGCCTGAGTGCTGTTCTCTCGCACTTTCTTTCTTTGCTCTTCTAGGTTTAGCTATGTAGATAGCGCTGCTGCTCGTTTCGTGTTTGTGTTTTGTGTTTTTACCCTGACAATAAATCTTCAATTTTCTATGAATGTGGGGCGTACAGAAGTACCCAGGAAACGTACATAGATGGAAGTTGTAAATGAAAACAAAACACATAGGGTAAAAACACACAGGGAAAGAAAGATTTTATTTAATTTCATTGAATTTGAAGAAGGGCCGAAACTTTATGCAAAATTTTACATAGTGCAAAACATTACACGGTTATAATGATGTGGGCAACCAATGCTATTGCGATTAAGAATAGAAGAAGGGCAGTTTAGGAGTAGGGGAAAAAGTTTTGGAGTGAAGGCAAGCCTTACATGAACACTAAGGGGCATGTAATGAGCAGGGGCACGATAGAGATAGGAAGTGTTGTTTTGCTTTTTTTTAAAATTCAGGTAATTTAGTTACTGATTGTATATGCTTTGGTAGGGCGTTAACAGTGTGTGCAGCAAAATATATGGCAGAGGATTGGAAGAGAGTGAAGTTGGCCTTGGGCAGCTGAAAATAGTTGTGCTGACGAAGCAAATGGTTCATACAGAGAAAGAAGTCATAAAGAAGAAAGACGGGCCTTTATTTTTCTGCGCACGCTTTCATTGTATTTAGACCACGGCTACCAATCGCCAAGTTTAATGTCTAAGGCTGTTCTGTTTGTTGGCAATTTTTGAGAGCCAGGGCATCCTCCGCAGAGATATACTCTAGTTAAAAGAAATACTCGTTTCATGTTTGTGCCGAAATATCGTTCAAATCTGTTTCGGCAATCTTACTCCTTTCTGGCCTGTGGTCTTCTATTAGCATGCACTTTTTGTGCTGGTCCTGGTGGCAGCTTAATCTTTGCCATCGACTACGTCACCCAGAAAAATAATGTTTCGCTGTTGCGCCTTGCCAGAAACAGCAAAGACAATTTGTCATGGGTACCGCATGCATGTAAAGGGAAATGAGTGTTTTTTATGTGTTCTGCCATTCTTCTCTTTTGTTTGACTCTACTTTCTGCTTTCCCTCTTTTTGTCCCGCTGTTTTGTGATTACTTCCTCGCCAAGTGCCTAAACCCGCTCTCTAGCTTTGCCTCTCTCCCTCTTACTGCCGGAAACAGGCTGGAGCAGTTGAAACCATGAATAGTGCCATTCTACCCCTGTTCATGGCATAATGCACCAAATGCTCCTCAGCCTCGGTGACCTTTTGGCAATTTTTTCCCTTCTCGGCTGATCCAAGTTTCGAAGCTCTTTCTCTTCCGTACTCTGTGTTTGAAGGGAATACAAGCGTGTAGGTCGGTGTTCATGAGGTGGCAGGCTGTGCAGTGTGTTAAACTATGGCACGACTGTTGAGACTGGCTCAGACGCTTCAAACTTTTCTTGGAGAAGGCATGAAGCCATTTCTGCTCCTTTTCGGCGCCACCATTCCATTTTCGGACAAACATTTCAGACCATTCGCACAGTGGCGATTCAACTCCTTACCGAACGCACTTCTGAGGACGCACAGCTCCTCCTTCGCCGCGTCAATTTCGGCGGCTGCGAAGCTATTTCTGCCTTTTGCGTCTTGGCGACAGTTGGCTGTCACGGAAATCCCTCAAACACCCTGCCCCGGTAACGTTTGGCTTCTTCTTCAAATCACAAGTCAACGCAGCCCTTGCGAACCTTCAGTCGATAAAGAGCGGGCTTGCTCAGGACCCGCCATTCCCTGGGAGAAGGACAAGGAGTAGAATGAAAGCGTCGACCACATCCCTGCCTTAACGGAACTTTTCCTTTCTCGATCGACAAGTTCGAACGCGCGCATGAGCAAGCTGTGAGTTGGCATGGAAAATGACCGTGACGTAAGAAATCACCACGACAACCTAAAATGGCGCATGTACTTGTCGATCTGTGTTGTCGATGGAAAGATATAATATCTTGAGCTTGGTAGCTCCAACAAGAAGGAAATTACGGGTGTGGAATCCACCAGAAAGCCTCGTGAAGCTTGGTTTTTCGGAAAGCGTATGATTTTCCCTATCTGAGTTAAATCTTGTTTAGTTTGTACACTAGCCATGCTTTGGACGAGGCCGTGGTTGCGCCGTTTTAGACGTTTTTCGACCCTTTCGACGATTGTCTTCGAAAAGAAGAGGTATTTCCAAGAAAACAAGGTCTAATCATTGGGGTGCACATCACAACTTACCTTAAGGCATCATGCTCCATTTGTGACATGATCGATTTAGTCATGTATTAGTCTATTTTGGTGACTTGCTCGAAATGAGTCATTGTTCCAGTACGACTGTCCCTAGACCATATTGCTCAGTCTCTTGCACTTGGAGCTAGCCGACACTAGTTCTTGTGCTCGTGCTGTCAGTCTCTCTCTCTCATTGTCTGTTCTCAATTATGATTATTGCTTGTGTCAAGAATACAACATAACTAACACCATGAATAATCCCACAGGAACACAACCGGAAAATATTGAAGATATCCGAATTTTCAAGGTGTTTATTTGTCGATTTTGGAATCCCTGTTTAGTTATCCCTGGGAGTTTACACCCCACGTCGTTCTGTTGTCACTACCTTCCGGACACATGCTCGATTTAGGCGAGAAACAGGCGAATATTCGAGCCAGAGGTACCCCAGGTTCCTAAATGGGCTTGAATGAGTTAATGTACCCGAGAATTGAATTTTCTCCAGGAAACCAGCGGAAATGCAGGAGAGCCAAGAAGTTTACCCAGTTCGAGTGAAGGTCAACCTTGCTGGCCGAATTTGAGCCTTTGACCAATTGCCTCCAAGAGGGACGTTTTGCAGACCACAAGAAAATGATGCATTCCAATATAGATCGTAGCTTTCCCTTATTGACACCAGTCCTGTGTACAGTCTGATCTGCTACTTGTTGAACAGTATTGGCAGAGATAGGAGCTAAAGATATGCCCATGTCCTCGGTGGAACTGAATGAAGCTTTTAATCAACACAACTGTGCCACAGCAGAAGAGACGAGGTCGCCCACCGAAACCGTATGAGGACGGTGAAGGTTGCCAGTCAGCAATCGCTTCTCACCTACGAAAAGGGATGTTGTGCCAGCTTTACAAAATCGGACTTCAAGGCTCTATGGCATGGCAGCACAAATCTTTATCTGAATGTTTTAAAAGCTGTCTCCATACATAATCTTTATCCTGTGTTGTGCAAGGAAAAAGTGTCAGTTGTAAGTCTTAAGTTGTTCAAGCACACACACTCAGGGAGCGAGTAACATTAACTCATGCACCTTCGTGCGTATATTAGCACCGTTTAGTTGTAGTTTGTCCCACGCCCACAGCCAAACACTCAGGTCAGAAAGTTTTCAAACGAAACATTCACAAAAGAAGCCTTTCGCGCTCTCTGAGCGAGACTGAGAGGCGGAAAGGTAGTTCTTGCTGCATCTACTCATGCGCTGTTGCAAATCATATGGTGGATGCGCGTAAACGCACATATTCGTAGCAGAGTTGATATGCTCTGCAGTCGCCTCCTGTCAGCTGCACGTACGTTTGATTCTCTTTCGCATGGTAAGGCAGATTGGATTTACGCCTAGATGGCAGTAGCCAGTGGGCTTGTTACAGATTATTGTTACACGTGAGCTTAAGCAGGTGATCGTTTCACGTGAAGTTAAGCCCAATGTGTTTTACACCTAAACACTAACAGTTTTTAGAGAAGGCAAAGAACGTTTGAGAGAAATACAAGTCAGGTCAAATTATGAAACCCGTCTGATGATCTTTTCGGGTGCACAGAAGGTTTTGGCTGGCCGTAGCCAACCAGGCCAGAAATATTTCTGCCTAAGTCGTTTAGCAGCCGGTCATAGCCGAGATGCCCTGCGTTGAGATGTTCGCGGAATATCTCCAGGAGACATTCTCCTAGACTTCGCTGAACAAAGACTTGTAGGACCGGCTTCCCTTGTAAAGGTTCCCAATTCCGATGGAGAACGCAATTCTTTATGCGTATGGGAGTCTATTCCTACCGCAAGTGTTTCATCTCAAAGATAAACCCTCGGAGGTTTGCCTGCTGGGATGTTGGCCGACAATCCGAGTGAAGCCTGGAGAGGACAGTTGTGAAGTGTTCGTCATCTGTCATGCTGTGCCCTTCGAAGATCCTCCAAGCTGATCTGAGAAAGCCAGTTAGAACACACTGACAAGGCTGTTGTCGGCAAGGCAGAAGATACATTCCTCACTTTAGCGGACGACAATGGTTGTACATGAATCTCAGCGGGGGCTGGGAGCTCAACGCTTATGACGGACAATATTGGCTCAATGTCCATGGCGGAAATGATGGCTTGACGTCGACGACGGACGTTGACGGCTCATCTTCCTTGGTGGAGCCTGACGGCTCGACGTCCTTGGCGGATGCTGACGGCTCGACATCGACCACAGATGGCTCAGTTAACAGCCGTGACAGAGCGTCTGCCTTTCCAAATTCGTCGCCGGGTTGATGCTGGACTTCAAAACTAAACTGAGCGAGCTGCTGAATCCATCCTGTGACTTGTCCTTCTACAATGGGAACGTTTTGGAGCGATTGTAACAACACCTGTCCGCAGAATTTCCGACCAAGTAGGAACTGGCGGAAGTGCTGTAGAAAGTGAACAACAGCCAGAAGCTCTCGACATGACATGTTATACGCGTGCCTACGTGATGTTGTGTCAACGCTGTCTGCAGTATACACTATCTGTAGTACAGATCGAGTGGTCCGGTCGTGCCATGTCTACATCTGGTCGCGGTTTTGAGACCGGTCGGTACGCGCGCGGTCGTATAATGCAGGTTACACAGCGGGTTTCAGCCAGCTTTTGGCGGTCGCTGGTCGCGTTTGGCAGGTGGTCGCATAATGCAGGTACTTTTCTGTACGAAACTGTCCGTGCACGAGAATGTGGTCGTAAAAAACAGGTGGTCGTAAAATGCAGTGGTCGTTAAATGCAGGTTTTACTGTACTTCGAAATTTAACGGACACCGGGCAGACAAGAGAAAGACAACCTGGAGTCCATCTCACTGGTTTCGCGATCACACTGTATAAATATGACTTCATGGCACAGGGGTACACCTTGTCTGAATAAAATTTGTCTGAGTAGAAATTGCGCAGGTAACTGAAGGTGGTAAATTGTCGGTGACAATATGCCTGTTGCTTGCTTGTTCCATCTTGGATAGTCATTGTGCACAAATTCATGTTCTGAAAAAAAGGTCTTTCTTCTGGCATCTTGCCCTTGAAATTCGTCTTTCTAGATTGAAACTGGAAGAGAACATTTCATTGGATGAAACTTCAGGTCTGGTTTGTGGCTAGAGCTGGCTCAAGAAAGGCGACCTGGACGAATTCTTTGGCCAAGAGGAGCCCATTACGCGGCATGAATTTCTTCATCAGTACTAGTAATAGGACGTGGAGAAGGAGAAGACGGACGATGAGGGTGAGGATGAGAACGACGACGTTGACCGTAGTCGGTCGCATCTCTTCTTTTCATCAGGCAGCGATGGCGATGCTCAAAGGCTGGAATTTGGTTGGTAGCATTGCTGTCTCCAGTCGCGGCCTTCATACACAGCCCAGATAGCCCCAATCACCCAATTCTCGATTGTCGGTTGCCTCACGGAGCCCGCGGATCAAGAAAACCTACATGAAATGTACATTCCATCTGGCCGAAGAATATCCGCAAACCTCCTTTGTTCAGCGATGAGCAGCAACCGCGAGGAGAGAATCTGGACGGACCAACAGCGGGAAGCGAAAGGCCGCCACGACCAAATGCGAAAGTCGCCATCGCCAAATGCGAAGCATCTCACAGCACAGCCTCGCTAAGAACTAAAACAGTGAAGTATGTGAAGTCAATACCAAAGGCCTTCACCACTCCCTCTTCTCTGCTGATAGGTTGCAGATCCTGGCGCCTAACATCATCAAATTGTTGTACAAAGCTTAGAATAACTTTGGTGTGAGAGCAGAGTCGATGACAAGTGGCGTGCGCGTGGAGCCACCGCAGTCCGGAAAACATTACGCATCTCACCTCGCTTATTTCGGTCGGTGGTGGAACTCTCTTCCACTTGGTGCTTTGGGTAAAGTTTTTGCATGACAAGTCTTTGTAGTGCATGATGCTTTCAGAGTTCAGGGAGCTGCCTCACAAGCCTCGTACATGTACCTTCTGTGCTCAGCCAGGCCTTTCTTATATCACAAATCGGTGAAGTTCGAGCTTCAATTCATGAAGGCGGACCCAAGAATTACTCCCCTGCACTCCAAGTCGCGCTATTTTGTTTCTTTCTTAGTCTCTATTTTTGGCCAAAACTTTGCCGTTTAACTCGAACGCCTGAACTATAATGGAGCTCTTCGCACAGGGATTCAGCTATAGGCAGGTGCGGATATTTCCGCTGTCATGCGGAAGATACTGTACCAGACACCGAGCACCCTGGATCAGTGGACGGGCAAAAGAAAAAAGGAAAAAAAACCTACAACTTCAACTTTCCCATCACATCTCCACATACTCACATCGGCACGCCCCTTCTAAGCACATGTGTAATTCATATATCCTCTTTTCACGTCTTTTGAGCCGTCGTTCACACACTCAATAGCCCCACCCCCACCCCCAAGTCAACATCACAAAAAAGGGAAAAAAACATTCATCGTGCTTCTGGTAGTAATAGACGTTTAGTCGAGCGCACTCACTCTTGGGCTCAAATAGAACATTTTTTTGCCAAGTATGGTCAGACGGCCGAAAAACACCAGCCATGTTACTTTCATTTGCATGCACCTGGGCAGAACAGCTTTTCCCACGCAAGCCCCGCGGTAGCCGCAATCACATCGCTTGTATTGCCAGTTGCATTTTATTGCCAGTTGCATTTTACTTTGCCCCTGCGGGCTTTCCGTGCGGACCTGTCCGTTGTTTTATCTGATGAATATTCATATAGATAAGAAGTTTAAGCCAGATGTGGTCTCGTGATACATGTAGACGCACGTGACTTACTGTACGTAGATTTTCACCAGCGCGGCGGCAGGCACGAGCTAGCTAGCTTTCACTATAGGACTGGCTTACACAGGACGTAACAGGTGTGGCCTTGGGCTGTCGCAGTCTGGCCGACCGGCCATTCACGCACTTACATCTCTCTCTCCTTAATTCTACCTTTACAAGGCCACCGGTGAACATGGCTTGTGTCTTGTCACTTGAGCCTGGTAGGACGGCACCATACCACGTCGACCTGAGGTGGCGGTGCATATTCAGCATTCTTGTGGACGGATCGTCCATAGAAGAGGCTGCTTTGAGATGTGGTGTTTCCGGGCGGACAGCAGCAAACTGGTGGCTTCGGTTTATGGAGTCGGGGAGCGTCGAGAGCAAGAAGAGATCTGCTCCGCCAATTAAGTCGAAGCTGGATGACTTCACACTAATGTTTGTGATGTGTGTGCTCGAGAAGGAACCTTGCCTTCGCCTCGATGAGCTCCGACGACGGGTAAGAGATGAAACGGGCATCGAAGTGTGTATTGGAACACTTTGCCGACAACTGAAACAGTTGGGTTGGTCGCGAAAAGGCGTGGAGGCGAGAGCTAAACAGCAATGCGAGGCATGCCGAGTCACGTTCATAGCCGAGGCTATGCTGTCACTTCCAGCTGAAATTTTTGTCTGGATCGACGAATGCGGCTGCAAATGTTCAGATTGCGACCGAACGAAAGGATGGTCACCGGCCGGTGTGCGCCCTGTGCACGCTAGGCCCTTTAGGCGGAACAAAAACATTTCGTGCATCGCCGCTGTGAGCACCGACGGGGTCGTTGCTTTGAGAATGACTGAACATCATGTGAATGGAGAAGAGTTTTTCGCTTTTTGTTTTTAGAGGATCTCTTACCAAACCTTGCGTCGTTTGATGGTTCCTTGCCGAGACGCTCGATAGTGATAATGGACAACGCGTCTTTCCACAAGGTCGCTCCAGTTAAGGATGTTTTTGCTGCAGCGGGTGTCATTCTGTTATTTCAGCCGACATTTAGCCCTGATTTCAACGTGGCAGAAATCCTGTTCGCTTACGTTAAGCGGGAGCTGCAAGCTCTTCACGAGGTGGACATTGGCGCATATCCGAGGGCCGTGTTTAAGGATATTCTTCGGGAAACGTTCATGTCGGCTACCACAGACCTCTGCATGTCCTGGGCTCGGCATTGTGGATATCTGTCAGAAGAAGACCATGACTTTTCCTGACCTTAATCTCACCATGCGTACAGTTAAAATTCTTGTTGAAATTAGTACACGTAGGACTAATACTAATGTTTCCGTTTTGGAAAATTGCCTTGTGTTCTATTAGCTCTTCCTGAAAAACAATATTGTAATCGACCTCAGTTTTCGTGCGATCCCATGTCAGAAATGCAGCTGCCAGAAAACAAAGACATTTACACTTCTAGTAATGGCAAAGCACAAATGATCATGGCAGAAGTCAAAGGGAAAAGAAAAAGGGGTGCAGAACAACATGTCGAAAACAAAATGGAAAAAGTAATAAGAAATGGCACGATTAACCCCAGCTGTCAGCATCATTTACAGCTTGATTACTGGCAGTTAAAACCCTCGACGTTCAAAACCCTTGACAGCTTCAGTGGTGAAAATTAACAGGGGCTGGAGGGGGGGGTGCACTGGGGAGAGTATCCCACAAAGCCACGTGACAGTCATGAAACTATGGGGAGACAATGCTGTGTTTGAAGAGGTAGACAACCTACTTCTTAAAATAACCACAAGGAACGCGGTGAGGAATAGGAGCTCGTATATGCATGTCCACCCTTTTCAGAGGCTGACCGAGGACACATCACTGACACTCGGCTGATTCAGCCAACGTACCTTTTTCCTTTTTCTTTGTTACAAAGACAGCTTTTTACCTTAAATCGGGATATTCTATCATCCAAGCCAGTCCCAACGTACCAAGGTTGAGAGGGGAAGTGCTCAACGAACTGATGGTCTCAGATGATGAGCAGCCCGGCTCCGTAGTTGCATAATGTTTCTACCTTTCTGTCTACTGAGGTGGATTACTACATTTAGTTCTTTTTGTCTGTGCCACACCTCATACAGGAGAAACCGAGAATAACCGGTTTGTCTTCAAGTGCCACTTGCCCTGGAAGATTGAAATGTGTTTCTTCCTCTACATATCAATTTTAAAATAAGTTGTAAATGATAGCGATTTCATATATAGTTTCGAATTAGCTTTCTACTCAGAAAAGATTCAAAAGTATTTATGACTTTAACTCTTGTGGGGCCCAGCAGCTTGTGCATGTAGTGATGTTGCGCACTAACCACTCCTCTTGTGGTCTACAGGCTTTGAAAGACCAACTCAGCCATGATAGTATTATCGATTAATAATGACACTGAAGCATGCATGCCAGAAATGCAGGACAGCGAGTCTGTACCTTGACATCGTATTGTGGAGGACAGCAATTATATACATTGCTATTGGATTGTGAGGGGTATGTACGAGACAGACGTATATGTTTACGGATCGTGCTCACTGAATGTGTATTAATTTTGGTCAGTTTGATCATGGAAGGACGGAATATATTAAAATTTGAATGCACCATCTTGATTACCCCAGTCATCACTCTTTGGTGAGATTTCGTCGTTAATTTCAATGACCTGTGCATGCTCGACTTGTGGCTCGCTTGCCACCATTGCTGGATATCGAAACTTGCCGTTCAAGTCACGCAAATCAGAAGCTGCAGCGTTGGCAGCAGATTCAAGTACATCTCTGTCAATAGGGATTGTATGGTTGAGCTCGTAAGTTTTTGACAGCTGATCGATGAGACTTCCTCGTACAGAAGCTCGCCTCTCCAGCAGGTCAAGGCCACAAGGCTTCTTGGCAGGTGGATGTTCACATGAGCTCGAATCAGAGCAATGTGCCGATGGGGCATGCCGTTGCCGTCCAAAGAAATTCAATGGTGGAGCCATATCCAGTGAGTCATGTTGGCCTGATGAGTATAGGTAGGCCCAAACCTATGTGTAAGAAACATAGAATATTATGAAAAAGTGAACCACCAAATACTCTGACCGCTCATAACACTCTGACATGTGATGTACTATGGCTAGTACCCAGGCCATTACCATAGACAAAACTATATAATAGGTGTGTAATGTTAAAAGGTTCCCATGCCTGACTGAGTTTGCACGAGTATCAGCAACAATATGCTTCTCCCACAAGGATTTACAGAAAGAACAACTTCCATCTTTCAGCGACAAGGACAAAAAGTTGTTCTGCTGATTAAGTTACCATAATATCTCAGAGCGCTGAAAAGACTCAAACCTGCAACAGTAAATCGTATGACAGCCCAGAGCTGTCCACCATGCCATCATGACATCCTCAAAAGGAGATAATGGGCAAGGACGGCAATGACGCAGCTTTCAGCTTGGGCTCTCTCGTCCACATGGTAGTCGATGCTTTTCGAGATGTTCCTTTGTGTTAGGGTGGGAATCAAGCATAACTGTACTAGCATCTTCAAGACCAATAACTCTGGTGTGGACGAAACAGCCTGAAATTGTCAGTCATTTGCCCTCACTTTTGATATGTTATTGCATAGAAGCCAGTCTGTTGCAACTCTAGACTGCTAGGCAATTTGATGCTGCGGGTTCAGATTCAAGTCTAGCCAGCGCTTTCAACCAGTATGGCCTTAGTAACGTTTTCATCCAAAAAGTCAACATGCATCCTACTGACTGCGTAGGTTTGCAAGTCTGCTGCATGCAAGCAAGAATCTATTAAACACAAACTTCACACGTTCATATGTCCTTAATTTAAGTCGATAGACTCTCTCAACAATGAGTGTCTCTCTCATTTTTCATCCTTCTCAAGGTTTTAGTTTTAACATCCCTCAAGTTTTTTCTCATTTCCAATCACATGACAGTGTTTAAGCCGAGTTCTCGGTCTTGTGACTCATTTCCGAGGGTCCGCTTCAGCCATCATAACGTGTGACAAAAAGTTCAAACATAATTTCACCTGCAACTGTGTGGCGCTGTACTTCTTGTGTAACTTTCCCTCTGCTTGTTTCTTCCGCAACTTTTCCAGGGCAGCAGCCTTTCCTGCTATAGTGCCAGCTGTTTTAGTCTGTCGAAAAGAGGACGCTTCCGAAGAATTTCCCGTGGCATGCCAAACTGGGCATTGATGCATACGAGTGCTACCCGCACCCCTGCAGCTGGTTGCTATTAAGGTTGCGAAGAGGTAAAACTTCCCGCGACTCGCCTTTCCTGTCGGCTCGTACGAGCTAAACATGCAGGCCAAGTCCTCATCCGTGCTGACACACGTCTTCTGCCCTTTAAATTGATGACCCGAAGAAAAAAAGCCGTATGACTTGTCTACACCTTCACCGAGAGCGTCCAGGTGATTTTTCATTTCCGGTAGAGACTCGATCGACTCCTTGAAGTGCCTCCCCGAATAAAAACGCTCACTGGAAAATTCTTTTTGCGACACGCGGTCGACTTCGCCCTGCTTCCGTACTTTAACTAATAACCTGCAGTGGCAAAGTCCACTCGTTGACTCCTCCATTTCTCGCGCTGATCTAGCTTCCGATCAAGAGAGATTTAGACTCAGGAAGGGTTTCCACGAATGCTGTTTTCCCATGCAGGCATGAACAGAGGATATGTCCTGTGTCATTTTCAGGTGCATTAGGCAAGTGCGTAACTTTCACAACTTATTGAAGCCTAAACAGTTTCTTTTATCGCTACGCACCAGAGGAAAACGAAAAGTGGAAAACTTCCCATAAGGGAAAGGTTTTTGAGACTTAAAGAATTTTTATATGTTCCTCAACACCACGGAGTACCGTTTGCTAGCTCTCACTGTGGTTTTCAAACCGTCACTATAGTCCTGCGCCCACGGCTGCGTGAGGAGTTCATGCGCTCTGGAGATAATCCACCTATTCACGTGCCAGTTTGGTTGCAATCTTGATATCAATCAGCATCCAACTTCGATGTGTAGACATAAAAACACGGACAAGTCCGCACGGAAAGCCCGCAGTGGCAAAGTAAAACGAAACTGGCAATACTTTGCCACTGCGGGCTTTCCGTGCGGACTTGTCCGTGTTTTTTTTATTTTATTTACACATCGAGCTTGAACACTGATTGATATTAAGATTGCATCCAAAGTGGCACGTGACTCGGTGAGTTCTCTCCAAACCGCATGAACTTCTCACGCAGCCGTGGCCGCAAGACAATAGTGGCAGTTTGAAGTCCACAACAGGGCCGTTTCGGAAAACGAAAATTGTCAACTTTTTCGGAGACGGGCCGGGTCCGGGAACGAGGTGCAAAAATTGTGGCGCGAGAATCCAAAAGTTCGTGAAGAAAGTTCGTGTAGGGGGCCTTCCACACGAAACATTGTTTCCGTGAGCGTTCTGCATCGTTGTGCTGAACGACTTTCGGTAGATCTGCACTTCGGACAGCTGGCTGCTTTCGTCTTGGCTCTGCTAACCGCCATGTCCTGCCGAGATACGTTTTCCTCTTGCTGCCGCTCTGCTCAGCCCGAGCCGTCACCTTCTTATTCTTCTTCTGAGCCTTCAACCGCTTCGACTTTTACCCCTTCGTCGTCTGCAGCGTTGTCCTAAACTTCCTCTAAATCTGCTGTAAAGCGGCGGTCCATTCGATTCAACCTGGATATGGACCTCATCCTGATCCGCCAGGTCTTGGCGCAGGACAATCCCTTCGTCCGTGGCAGTCCAGCCATGGACACAGTGGCAAAGGCGCTAGGTGCACAAAAACCTGAAACCCTCGTGGGCATCAGCCGCAAGACTGTGCGGGACAGAGTGTTGCTGCTGCTTGAGCATCACAGGAAAGAGGAGCACTTCTCCCGCACAGAGTGAGTGCTTGTGTGTGTGTGTGTGTGTGTGTTTGTATGTGTGTGTGTGTGGGTGTGTGTGTGTGTTTGTCCATGTGTGTGTGTGTTTGTGTGTGTCTGTGTGTGTGTCTGTGTGTGTGTGTGTGTGTCTCATTACGAGACGAAAGTTAGAGCTGAAAGTCTGAGCAAAAAAAGGGCCAGTTCCTCTCGACGGGATTCGAACCTGTAAACTCTAGATTACGCGTCCAGTGTGCTACTAGTTGCACCACAAGAGGCGGGCACGCCTCGTGTCAGTTCGAACAAACACTCAAAGACGGTCAACCCTTCAACTCCACTGCACTACGCTAAACACAAGCATGCACTACTCTACACCCCAACTCCTATTTGCCGGACTGTGACTGCGACGAGGCGTCTCCGAGGACCTCGGCTCAGCCGGAGGAAGCGTGTCTTATTACGAGACGAAAGTTACTTGTGTGTGTGTGGGGGGGGGGGGTGTCTGTGTGTCATAATGAAAAAGAAAGGTGCCAGACGAACGGCGAGCACGACACACAAAGAAAAGGAAAAAAGCAAAGAA
>JAOWAR010197288.1:0-15305 GCA_028571005.1 Clathrina lutea | reverse complement strand
AGAAGAAGAAGAAGAAGAAGAAGAAGATGACGAAAACCTTACCCAAATCAAAAGATAGCCCACTGTCGTGGGCTATATATATAATGAACAAGGTGAAGTAGACCACGAAGTATAATGTAGACCGCTGCTGACCGCTGCACGTGCATCGATATATATCGCGACATGCTCTTCGGTCTTGCGCTGGGACCATGGTGACGGTATGGAATAGGTTTATCAAATATCGAATGGAGTTAACGAAGTGCAAGTATCGAATGTGGAATAGGGTTTAATAAAAAATATCGAATTTTGACGCGTTCGGCGCGCCATACGCGCGGAAGTGTCTACAATCTACTGCTGCCGAAAGTTTCCCGTCGTGAAAATCTACTAGTGCATTGACGCGTCCACGAAGCCTCTTCAGTCAATTTTTACTGAGCTTTCTGATCAGAGCCGGGCAAGCACGCGCACGTGGCGCGGCCCGGTAACCTCGGACACAAAGATGAGGAACAGGAAGGTGTGAGTCTAAAGCTCAGCTTGACAGCAGAAAACGTACAACTGCTAAACTTCGGGTGTCAATGTACAAAGCTTCGGGTGTCCAGAGGTACCTGTGTCGGGAAACAGGGTTCTAGCCGCGGATGCGATTTCTGCTTGCTTAACTTGATGAGGATACCGGTAGCACTGTCTCGCTGTTCTTAATTTTTTTTTTTTGGACTAATACGCGAAAACCTACGCGCGCGGTGGCGTGTAACACAAAATAAAAGTTACGTGGCCTTAGCAGTCTCAACATATAATCCAAGCAGAAGCTATGTCCTCTCACCGGTTCGGGGAACCCGATCCGCCTCTTCGTTTGCGCAGGCGCTCCGAGAGACTAAGCAAGCTGCTCCTACAAGAGCAAACTTCACGGTGAATCGAAGCAAAACAAAAAATGCACATAGCCGGCATGATGTTTCAGCACTATTACTATCTAATCAACTCACTGACTGGGGCTGCACACCAGAGCAGGACCCATTTTGGTGCAGAACCACAGTACTTCTTCTTTCAGTGAACTTACCCACCAGAAGGCAATCGTAATCTAACATCCATTCCATATTGTGGTTTTTTTTTGTGGGAGTGCCGACAACGCTTTTCAGCACACTCAGTTCTTTTGCAGCATCTGTTCATTATTTCCGTAAATTTTCCTTTAGTAGCGGAAGAGACAAGGCACTGAGGGTAATTAAGTTATTCCGGAGCTACGAGTGTGTCGTCTTGATTGGGGCTGCACACCGGAGCTAGGGAGCTGAGCGCGGGATCGTTGGTTGCTTCACTGACAGGGTGCAAAGGCAGACAGCCGCCATGTTGCTGGACGGAGCTCATTTTTGCCGATGATTTTCATTGCCGATCCTCCTTTGTCCTCATGCTTGTACCTTTTTTCTTGGCGTGCTCAACACGGCGATTTCTTCATCCGTCGTCAAATACTCCACAACTAAGAAGATGGGTTTTGTTCCACGAGGAGCTCTACTTGTGAAAATCAATCTAATTGATATTCGTCGAGCTCGGCACACCCTCGAAAGATAAAATATCCCCTCTCTCTCTTTCTTTCCCACCCTCTTCCCTACCCCGACGGCGGTTTCTCGTTTTCTTGCTTTCTACTCCCCTTTTCGTGGAAATTGATACACTTTACCTTTTTTTTTTGCATGCGTGCGGCCTCCGCTCCTGCTCGTTTGGCAAACATGTAACACCACTCTTTCAGGATTTATCATGAACAAGAAGACGTACGATCAGAGGTTTGAAGGGCTTCATATATATTCATAGGGCTGAAACGATCGTTGTCTTCAGCTTATCGACTAAACTTATTTCTTAACGATCGGTTTATCGGCCTATCGATTGATCTGACCCACACATGACGGACGCTTAAGTCAGGGGCATGGGCAAGTTCGATTTACCATGGTCAAAACTCTAGAGTGAGTCTTGGTCTAAATGCGACTCAGTATATGTACCAACAGACACAGCTGACAGACAACTAAGCTTAGCAGAAGACTAGAAGTAGAAGAAAGAAGAGAGAGAGAGAGACAGAGAGGGGGGGAGGGAGAGAGAGAGGAGAAAGAGAGGGAGAGAGAGAGAGAGAGAGAGAGAGAGAAGAGAGAGAAAGAGAGAGAGAGAGAGAGAGAGAGAGAGAGAGAGAGAGATAGCAGTGTCACAACTGTGGTAAGTCAGGATCAGCAGCAATCTCCTCCTACAAGACAACACTGGGCTCCTTGCAATCCGGCTAGTCATCCCAGCTCTGGTTCTCCACACTCGGCGTCAGGAGATGGCGGGAACTTGGGAGCATCTTGTTTTTCCCTAGAAATATAGCAGCATCAATGTTGCTTCCTAGAAATATAGCAGCATCAATGTTGCTTCCTAGAAATATAGCAGCATCAATGTTGCTTGGACTGAGGGAGCTCCGGAGCTTGGACACCAGGAGTCCGGCGGCTGAGAACACCACTTCTGAAGGGACAGATGTTCCCGAGATATAGCCAGGAAGCGTCTGGCCAGACAGGCGATTGACGGGAAACGTGACGAGTGCAGTTGCCACCATGCCAAAGGATCGTCATCTACATCAATCTCATCCTCAGTAAAATAGAGGGTGACCTCTTTCTCCAGCTTGTACTGAAAGCGAGACTCGCCAGCGAGTTCACCAGCGCTGTTGGCTTGAGTGCGTCGGAAGAGGCGAGAGAGGATGGTTTCTTCTGCCTTGAGTTTTTTCATAGGAGGAGCGCCGTCGACTTGCCCGTCAGTTCTCTCGTCGTCACTGTGATCAGCAGAAACTACCTCCAGAATGACTCGTTGATGAACCTCGCTTCGTTGCTCTTCCTCGAGGGACTCAAGGCTTCGGAAGCGAGGATCAAGCGCAGCAGCCATGACTGCTGCGCTGTCAACGTCAATATTGGATAGATTGAACTTGGCGTCGAGCTCCTTCGCCAGAGAGAGGGCAAAATGACACGCAGTTCCAGTGCCAGCTGACCGAGACTTGTCCTCTGCAGATAACTTGAGTTTGGTAATTGCAGGCAGCGACAGCGACAGAGTAATGTACTTTTGCCCGCTCAGGAGTGTTGATGCAAGTTCAAACGCCTGTAGGATGTCGACAAGCTGTTCGGCCAAGGTCGACTGGTCCGCTGTCAACAGTAGATCCCGGGTGGTTCTCCTGCGTTGTGAACACTTGATCAACCAGAATGAGGCTAATAGGGCGTTGTAGCTTGATAATTCGCTGCAACATGTAGAAGCTCGAGTTCCAACGTGTCGACACATCCTGAATAACTTTCAGAGGTTGTGAGTTCGACTCCAACTCCGTCTGCTTCTTGCACAGGATCTCTGTGGCCTGGGCGGAGTGTATGAAGTGGCCTACCAGACGTCTGCAGGCGACCAGGAGTTTTGTTACTCCCTTGCTCGAATCAACTGCATGTCTGATGACCGTCTCGAGCCTGTGCACGATACACACTTTGCTGGACCATCCATAATCGGCCTTCATCTTCTTGCTGGCAGCCGTCCATGTTCGCAGGTGATCGACACCACAGTCTCATCAGATCAAATGACGAGACGACCAAGTGCGTTTCGCTCGCGAGATGTTCAGCGGTATGGCTGCTGCAAACGAGCGTCGCCTGAAGCACGGCACTCACTAGGGACCAGTCGGCACGGAGAAAATGAACTGTATGCGTCGTTTACGAATGCGTTGCTGACGATGTCCCGCAGTCAGTTGTGAGAGCGACACCCGCCGTTGCTTCTGCAGATATCAGTGTGGTCAGCTCTGATTTCGCCTTGACGTTACTGGTGGAGAAGGCGCGTTCTCTCTGCTGCTCGTTTGTCTTCATTCTTCTCTCTAACTCAGAAAATGTCCAATTCTCTTATCAAACAGTCAATGATTTTGAAACGGGAAGAACATTTAAGAAAACTTCATTCAAGCGGGCAAGTTCTTAAGTGCTCATTTGCATCAGGAAGTCTGAAAGTTCCAGCCTCTTTAGACATGTCTTGGTGCTTGCTACACTTCCTCTTTTCTCATGCTCGCTATTCGTACACGACAGCAATTTTTCCCTTTGTTTAGTGTGTCTGTTGCTGCCCTGTGCACCCACCCCAAACAATTCAGCAACCAGCCTGAGAAATGCTCTTTCCTCCAAAAAGACTCAAGTGCACTTTAGTCAATTGAAACAGGTGACAACTTCAGGTAGTTTATCACCAACACAACAGCTAACAATTACTACAGACAACTTCAGGCAGTTTAATGTCAATACAATGGCTGACTAGCTCTACACTTTTCGATGCCCTTCCAGAACGCGACGCCCCGTTGGTGAGCATGGAAACACCCTTTACTTAGTTTTCATGCAAGTGAGCCCGGCCAGGTTGCTATCTGGCTTTCCAGCGATGGAAACTTAATAGATCGTAGTTTCACATGACTCGAAGATCATAAAGGATGTGGGAGGATTTTTGAAACCATGCAGTATTGGAAAGTCCGACATTTCTTATTACCGTGACAGGAACCACTCTTGCACATCTTCCGCACACCGCAGTAAATGGTCTCTTGATTTTGCAGGTTTTTGACCCGCTCTAGGACAGTTTTGACCCGCTCCAGGACATTTTTTACCTGCTCTAGGACATTTTTGACCCGCTCTAGAACATTTTTGACCCGCTCTGGGACATTTTTGACCCGCTATATGGCGATTTATCACGTGCCATGGGGTGTCCATTATGAGGGCCAAGCATGAAATATAAAATGAACTTTCCATAATTTAATCATGATCAATGCTGCCTTTTAGTCAGTGTTTAGTTCGAAAAAACTGTCCAGATGTAGACTTCTTGGCATGAAGTTGATGACTGAAGCTGCTCGAGAAGTTCTTGCGGCACAAATCATGTAACAGTCAGGATTACTTCTTTCATTTTCCCAGACCTTTTGCGGGAGGACATGAGGGATGAGTTTGAGAAGTTGGGCAGCAAACTGCAAGCACAGGATGATCGTTTGACTTTGGTCCGTGAGCACATCAGCAGTTTGGTCACGCAACAGCTGCTTGAGCAGGAACACCTCGGTCAACAAATCCAGGCCATTACGCACGAGCAAACAAACACGTTAGTGGAAAAGCAGCAAGTCCACGATGCGAGACTGACTCGGCTGGAGGCCAAGGCACGTCTGAACGGGTAAGATCCCTCTCACTCTCTTCCCCGTATTGTCTCTGATGAATATTCACCTCTGTGAACAATTGCCACTCACGTCATGACCGGCCCACCTTCCCTCACAAAAAAATGGAGAAAGTTTCTTTTTCAGTGCAGTTCGGTTCAAAGTCTGTAAGTTGTGCTCGACATTTAAAATAGAAGGCCTGTGCCTTGTATTTTGATCTTTGCGACTATCTGTATTTTAAGTTAATGTCTTCCGAACCTGTACAAACCTTAGCTCTTTGTTCCTCTCTGAGCAGAAGGTACTCATGCGACTGCTATAGCTGCAAGTTTGATTGATTCAATTCCATGTTGTGCGGCCTGGTGCAGATAATACTGAGCAAACATGAAAACTTCAATTAGGCTGAAGTCACAGTGTGACTTTGCTTTGCTAAAATGATGGTGTGACTTCATTCAGCTGAAGTGGTGGTGTGACTTCACTTAGCTAAAGTTGTATCGTGACTTCGTTTTGCTAAAGTCGTGGTGTGAACTCTATTTCTCCCATTCCTGTGTTGCACATCCGTTGACAGTTGTTCGTGTTGGCAGAGTGGAACATGCAGTATCAAGTCATTACAGAATGGAACATGCAGTATCAAGTTATTACAGAGTGGAAAATGCAGTATCAACTTATTACAGAGTGGAATGTGCAGTATCAAGTTATTACAGAGTGGAACATGCAGTATCAACTTATTACAGAGTGGAAAATGCAGTATCAAGTTATTACAGAGTGGAACATGCAGTATCAAGTTATTTCCGAGTGGAACATGCAGTATCAACTTATTACAGAGTGGAAAATGCAGTATCAAGTTATTACAGAGTGGAACGTGCAGTATCAAGTTATTACAGAGTGAAACATGCAGTATCAAGTTATTACAGAGTGGAACATGCACTATCAAGTTGTCAAATTTCCCTTTGTTACCATGGTGCAGGCAACAGCTGGATTTGATCATACAGATGCTATTGCACCAGCTGTATCAGCCAACGTCATCCGGCAGCATATTCACCGAAAGAAGTGGAAGGGAGGAAAATGCATTGCAGTTGGCTGCCCTCACGAAGCGCGCAGCAGCACTGTCAACGTTGTCCAGCAAGGAGAGAGGGCAGGATGAAACAGACGGACTCAGAGTTTTGCCATTGGTTGAGGATGTTGAGATGGCCTTGGCAATCGATGTTGCCTCGACAACTTCAAGTGATGCGGCTGGAAACAGTAACCCCGGCCAGCATGGGCTGGCCGGTCGTGCACCTTGACAACACAGCACTCCCACAATGTCCACGGCCAGCCAAAAATCCGGACTCAATTAGAATAAGCCTTCAATGAAGACAACATTGCAAGCTGAAAGTCTCCTTCACTCACCTGTCTGTGTACCATATGTTCCTTCAAAGCCATACATCAAAATTCCCACACGTATTCTGTCCAATTAGTTTAGCACATACTGCACAGCAGGAGTACTGGCACTAAGGCCAGGCTTTCATCACACAAGAAATTGAATATTTCCGGACTGCAGATTGGGCAGCAACTACATAGTGAACGTGTAAATTCACCTGGCAGCACTGCATCTTCATTTTGATCCACAGTGATCATGTTTATGTGACAAGCAGTGTAGTTGTTCATCCTGACCAGTCTTATGAACTAAGACTGTAGGAAGTTAGGAAAGCATGCAGGGGTCTGAGATTGCTTTCACATGTTCATGTTTGACATTGCCACACCCTTTCCTGTTCTTTGTTTTTCAGTTGAATTGGGCTTTACTTGAAGGTTTTTCTTTCAATATTTTTATCCTTTAGAAGAGGGAGAGTCATGTGAACATTATACTTGACAGCCAACATGCTCCGCTTGTCTTAGCTGCCATCTTCCACAATTCTTGTACCTCAGTTTATAATATCATCATCATGTACATGTAACAGTCAGCTTCTGCTCGTCGATTTCTCTCTCTCTCTCTCTCTCTCTCTCTCTCCATGTCAATCTCTCTAGCCCTTTTCATGCTTCACCCTGACAGGAATCCAGTTCTCCCACGTCTTTGAAATGAAGCCGTCTGATCATTGAGTAATTTGATCCACACCCCTTGTTGTCGATTTGATTCTACACTTTGATTCTACACGTGCGTACGCTGGAGTTTGTACTACTTCCTGCTCTTGTTTAGTATTACTACCGGATGATGTGTAACTGCCTCACCCCTCACACGCACGCACATACGCACGCACATAATCTTGTTCTACTTTAAGTCTGTCATGCTTGGAGTCTGTTCTTATCTTTGTTGGTTCTTGACTGTCGTTGGGCGGGCACATGCTCAAGCGCATCCAACGTTTTCATGTTGTGTCAATTCTGAGTAGTCCTGTATTGGATGGGGCGCCGGGATTGACAACACCCCCCTCTTGACAGATGAGTTGGCATACACACGGAAGAGCAGCCAAGCCTTGACTTTCATTTCTGACTGCGATATCAATGCATTTTTTTCAGTACCAAAAAGGCGTGGAGCAAAACCAGCTGCATGACAATGACACAGACGGACGACCGCCACCCCAATGATGACCACCCACCAACGAAGCAGAACACAGCGGTAGAAAGAGACTTGCTTGTCACCACAAATGACCTTCATGTCCAATGCCAGCCCAACACTATAGATAACGGGTGTTGGCGAGACGTCTCCACCTTAGTCAAGTACCTCAGTCAGTCCCTCGATCCTCTCCCATGTGCACGTGCATGTAGACTCACCCAGCCAGGCGCACTAACGGTAAGTGAAATGAACGGGGCAACTGATAATCTGTGCAGTCTACTTATCAAAACCTGATTGTGCACTACCTTAAGCAATCTGACAATCATCTACTGCAGGCTCACAGCCAATTAACTCAGCGATATCAATAATCCTTTCACATGATAGGATCACAACGAAATGACAACCTTGGCGCCGCTCAATACGCACAGCTTTTTTCTTGTTGCTAAAAAACTATTTGCTTTTTTGGGAATAAAGCATCAGGCTGGGCTTGTGTTCTCTGTTCTTCCATGTGTGATAGGAAATTGAGCTTGTGTGTATACTTTAAAGGCTAGTCTTAAATGTCTGTGGTAAATTGGCTGTCCGTGGAGGATGTAGAGCTGCTTGCGCTGCCTCAAGCAACATGAGCGGTCTGCTCAGTTTTCTTGCTTCCTGTTGCAGAGCTTGCAGTCGATGGCTCAAGATTAATTGAAAGGGACATTTCAATGTCCTCAGCCAATGGTAGCGCTTTCAGTCTATCACTGTCATCCTCCTCACTCTCCTTGCTGGCTAAGGTTGACAGTGCTGCTGCGCGCTCTTCGAGGGAAGCCAGGTCCAACACTCGCGCCTGCCCTCCTCTGCTTCTGGCGATCGTGCCGCCAGATGACGTTGACTGATGCAGTTGGTGCAAGCTTAAGAGAAGCTGTATAATCAAATCCAGCCGTTGCCTGTCACCATGGCAACAAAATAGACACAAATAAAACTCAAATTCCATCTTGTAAATATGCAGTTGCAAAAGGAGCCAGATGTGCATGAAACTAAAGAAACCAAAGATGGCTACAGATGGAACAGCATTCGCACCATCATGATAGCATTACAGATGGTGCTTCAGTCACTGTTTCCTCACCCTCCCTCCCTCTCCCTCTTCCTCTCCACCCCCCTTATCTATCTCTCTTTCTCTTTCTCTCTCTCTCTCTCTTTCTCTCTCTCTCTCTCTCTCTCTCTCTCCCACCTCCCCCCAACTTGGCAAAAAGGAGACTTAATCAGATCATGCAATTCCAGCCAGCATTGAAATCAGAAAGAGAATGTATCTAGCATTTAGACAGTATACAGACGGGATTTCTTGACCACTATAAAGGTGAAAAAAAAGGCAGGCCAACTTCCACAGTAAAATGTTATTGCATCTGCCACTAGAACTTACACCTAGAAGAGTTTCCCCAATTTTCCCATATACTTCATTAACAAAGTCATAAGATAGTGAGGTCATACGGTTGGGACCACTGAAATGTGCCCTCCTCAACTATTCGTACTGTTTAAAGTCCGCAGTAAAAAGACTTTTTGATTCACCGCCAATGACCAGAACCATGAAAAGTGTTTCAGTTTCCTCCATGACTGGGACAGACACCTCATCAACTTCCCTAGCTCGATCCTTTCCTAATGCTCCTCTCCTCAAACAGTACCATTCCTTTCACCAAACTATTCCTATAAAAAAAAAACAATGATTCTGTTGTATGGTCTGTCAAATAAATTGTGTCTGTTTTTCACCCTATCTGGTGTCTCGTGTGTTTTCTGACTTAAGCTGTGCCCTGATATCTGTCCTACAACTACTAAGAAACGTCTGAAAGGCAATTGCTTTCACAGATCATTGATAAGGGTGGATTTCAGTGACCCAAACTGTATGTAGGGTACACGTTCCAGAAAGCATGCACGGTTCTGGTGTCTACAAAAACTATGGCATAAAAAATTGTTGATGATATTCTTTTTGACTCTCTCCTTTCTAAAGCATGCAGTTTGTGAAATTATCATGACGTTTCGGTAACATTGCCCTCGCCTTCGTCAGGTTAAATTTCAAATAAGTAAAGAACATACTTGTGTGCAGCAAAGATTACCATTTCCGCCCTGAAGCCAAACAATAACATTTCTACTGTTAAACAGTCTTCTGTGTGCAACTTTGAAGAAGGAAAATTCTCCTTTTTTGGAAGAAGTCAAGAAACTAAAAACGAAGTGAAGAATTCCAAGAAGAAAAAAAGAAAGACGGGCTATTTATTAATCAGGTACAAAGAAGCAAGGCGTTGATTTCTAGTCCCTTTTCCCAATTCATCAGGCCATCAGTGTGGGTATGAAGCAGTAGTGCCTCCTTCACTTGGCGAGGTATCAGTCATGTTTCTGTTTCTAGCGCTCATGGCCTACTGCAATCCATTTTATCACCATTGACCAGGGCATGGTCTGCAGCTATGGAAAGGTGAAATCGGTCGTTCTTCACATGTGTGGCATGCTCTTAAGCTCTGATAGCAACCATTCTGCCAGTTTTCCACATGTAAGACAGGCTGCAATCCTCGCAGATTAGTCTGTGGATCACCCCTGCTTCATCTTGTCGTTTGGTCTTTCAGGGAATTCTGCAGCGACCACTTAGCTTGAGGGGCTGAGGTCGGCCGACAACCAAAATATCCACTGAAGGGTTTTAGCACATGCTGAGTTGCCTGTGTTGTGCCAATGGACAAACGGAACTGCTGTCGATCCAGGCTGCCTTGTATCTGCTGTAGATCCCCCATCTGTTGGTCTTGGTGCGCCTGGATTCTTTATCTGTACTCGAGCGAAGCATTGATCTATATAGGCGTTGGGATAGCCACTTTGGGAGAATTCTATTTTGACTTGATGAATCTTCTCCTCCTGGGTTTGGATGGTCGTTGTTATCTTCTCTGCCCTAGACAAGGCAGAGAAGTCTCTGCTGCACTGCACTTTGTGCTGGCAGGATGATGCAGCAGAAATGCAAGAGGATTGAATCCTATCTTTAAATTGAGGAAACTGAACGGTTGCTAACAGAGCTAAAGAGCATGCCACACATGTGGGGAACAGCCAATTTGACCTTTCCGCTGCTGCAGACAGCTCCCTGGTCAATGGTGACAAAATGGATTTGAGTAAGCCTGAGTTCTGGAAACAGAAACATGATTGGTGCCTTGGCAAGTGAAGGAGGCACCACTGCTTCATACCCACGCTCATGACTATGGGCAATAATAATATTTTTGACCCAAGCGTGAAAACTGAAAAGGTACAACCTGCACGAACATCTACATCACCAAACCACAGTACATTGACTAGGAAAGTGCGATGGCCACAAAGCTGGAAGATCGAGACTTTTCTGGGATTGCAATCTGGAAAGGCTTTCACAGTGCCAAGTTGAAAGAGCTGTTTCGGCTCAAGCGTATCAGAGAGGCATTCAGTTCGCTATGGGGGTGTGTGAGTGGCGTCTCTGTTCTCGAGAGCGATGCGGGTTACAAGGTGGAAGGGACGTGCTGCGCTAGCTTCGAGAAGAAGAGGAAGAGGTGTGTGAGAGCCACTCTGGGATGAAAGCCCAATTTCGACTGCAGTCATCCTTCTGCGAATGCACTGCCGCCCTCGACGATTGTGCATTTGAGTTGGTGGCTCCTTCTGAAGGAAGATATCCACCAAACCCTGAAAATGATGCTGTCTGCATGGTGACCACGCTCTTCATCTTTGAAGCTCTAATGCGGCACACCTGCTCCACAAACCACAGGTCAGATGAGACTTGGCCCCTTGATTGCTGCTCATTGTTTGCTGGAAGACAGACCTGTTGGGTGGCGAATGGGGAGCAGACAAATGCAGTCTGTGTTTGTGGATGTGGGGGCTGAGCCATTTTCACATATCTAAGTGCTGCCATCTGGGCGTTCGCTGCTTTCAAACGGCTACAAAGTGCTGACCGGCGCTTCCCACAGACATCGCGAAGGGAAGGTGGTCGATGGTCATGCTGTCATCTGTTACCACACTCTGCCAGACTTCTCCTTCCTCGACCATGCTAAAGCTGGTCTCCTCCAAGGTCTGGCTTGGCTCGATGCACCTCTTTTGCTGTTGGCAGGCCCCAAGACTGTCTCTTTGAGGTCGGCGAAAGGCCCTCCTTGCCCTCGTCCTCGTCCTTGTGCTCCAAGTAGAGGCACACCGACGCGACGTAGTGCAGCAAGCCAGCAACATGCGAGCAATCACTGTTGTCGAGTGAGGGAGCCTGAGGCTGTGGCAATGTATGCGGCAAAGTTTCCACCTCGAAAAATCAGAGAATGTGGCCTGGTGATTCACCCAGAGGTAAAATATATTGCTGCCAGCCCAGATCAGTTTGTTGCCGATCCTGAGGCAGAGGACCAGGAAGGGCTGATCGAAGTGAAGTGCCCTGTTGCAACAATGGAGCTTCCGAAAGTTGCAGCTGTAACAAAGAAGGGATTTTGCCTCAGCATCGACATCGACCATGTTGCCTTGAGTCGCTCTCACGTTTATTTTTATCAAGTTACGTGCCAGCTAAGCTGCACTGGCTTCAAGTGGTGTTACAAAAACTACAGGACCAATAACAGAAAAGCAAATGCCGCCACGCTTCGTCAACATGGTCTAAAAGAAATTAAATCTAAAAAAATCACAAAGGGATAATTGGCAGAAAAGCATTTGCTGCTACACTTCCATTTAAAAAAAAGAAAGAAAAAGAGTTCAGCTACCAGCTACCACGCCACTGGGTTAACGTTTCTGTCTGTATTTATTGACTTATTTTTCAACAGTCAACGAATGGCTGTTTGTCGGTTGGACAGCACAGCAACAATCTTCACCGTGTCGGACACAAGGTGAGATTTAGTAGCAAATCGAGATGGGTAACACAATGTTTACGATGTTGAGCTGTCGCACGCGCCCAATGGTGCCCAAAATGGCGTCCTCGACAACAGTGTGTCGATTGGCCATTTCTTTTGTGGCAACAACCTCACTCTTGTCCATCTGTTGACTGCCATCCTTAAATGGTGGAAGAGTGAGGTGAAGGCCCTAGCTGAGGCTGCAGATCTGCGGCAGAAAGCATTGAAGCCTTTATCAGCCATTATGCTATTTCCTGGGTCGAGCAGGTCAAGAATGCCCGACTTTCTGGGTATGGTTAGATCACTGATGGCCCAAGGGTAAAGCCTTCCTGATGAGACATACCCATCCAGAGTAACACCAGTCAAAACTTTGTATGTAGGGCGGTTTCTGGATTGTGAAAACACCATGGCATTTGTTGAAAAGGACAATGGCCGTTACAGTTGAGCTTCACAACAATTCAAAATAATGCGGAGTATTTTTTAAGTCATGTGCTGGCTGACATCTTGTGGAAGATTTTCTGCACCTCAGCAGAGGTTGGCCATCTGATGAGGGGAGCCGGATAGCTCTCTCGCAAGATGGGGAATCCAAGTTGTAAGGATAGCCCAGACCTGCGACTTGGGGCTTAGGCCAAATAAGCACGCCAGCAAGTTGTCCTTCAGGGCCAGGTGAAGCTTCAGGACAAGAAAAAATCACTTTCATAGGATAACGTTCTTGGCCGTCAAAGCTTCTTTTCTGAGACCTCCTCATGTTGTGGCTGCTGCGGGCCATGCTGGAGGTAAAGGTTGTTGAAAGTAGGCCTCATGTAATCCACCAAAGCTGTGAATATTGGATACATGATCCCTGTAAACTTGAAGGTCTGCTCATCTTCAGGGGCTGAAAATGACGTCGACTCCAGATGAAAGGATGCCCTCAGGAGCCTTTCTCTCAACACTTGATTCTCAGTCTCGAGAAATGCCTTCTGCTGCAGTTGATCCCGCACGACTGCATGAGCAAGAAATTTTAGGCTCTCGGGCTGGAACAGCGGCAGAGGTCTGCGGCACGTTGGTGCACTATCAAACCCGAGAGGTGTGCAGATCTTGCGTTTGAGTGGATACATGCGGTGAGAGAAAAATACGGGATCCGGCTGCTCGGGCGACGTCCTTCCTTGAGCAAAGTGCTCCGAATACAATACGGTGTTTCCAGTTACGGCCGCTACCTTTAGATCGACTCACGCAACCCACAGCTGTCTGGACTGCACATCCTTCGGGAATGTGTAGGGAGAGAGTTTGTGGCCGTTCACGCTCATCCCACGATGATTGCGGCAGCCCACTGCACAGCAGTGATCATGACCACCCATCTCAAGGCCAAGAAAGAGCTCAAACGCACACTTGACGGCAAGAAAGCATACGGGCAACAAGAAGAGAGAGAGCTCAGTGAAAGCCGCATGGGGCATATGCGCACCCATTGATTTGAGCTTCGTGCGCTTTAAGCTTGGCCCGTCAGCCTGGCCGGCCGCCATTTTACGAACAGGTAAAAAAATATAGGCAAAGAAAAGAGGGTAGCTCTTCCAGACTTACCCATGCAGGCATGCCTTATCCTCCAGCTGAGTCAGTCTCGCATCATGGACTTGCTGCTTTTCCACTAATGTACATGTGTTTATTTGGTCTCGTGCAATGACCTGGATTTGCTGACTGAGGTGTTCTTGCTCAAGCAGCTGTTGCTTGACCAAACTGCTGATGTGCTCACGCATCGAAGACAGACGGTTGTCTTGCGCTTCCAATATGTTGTCCAATTTCTCAAACTCACCCCTCTTGTCCTCCTGCAAAAGGTCTGATAAGATGAAGAATAAAGAAAACTGTCGGGGGCTGCCACTTGCACAAAATACAGCTATAGCTTAACACCTGATGGGGCTCAACAAGTTGAGCCCCAAAGTAGTCGACAACCTTATAGGCCACCCAGTCCGGACTTTTGGGCCGATTCGCGAATAAGTTCTGCGAAGAAATTCCTGGCAGTTGATCGGCTTTCTGTTCTGAACGTTGACGCTATCATGCAGATCTATTGAGCGGGCAAGACGCATCGACTATGCATGTGCAATGCATGCAACACCATGGCATACATGCATGCATATGCACGGCCGAAGCTTTTAGGTGCCTAGATTCTGATATCCAAAGGCGAAACTGCAGCCCAAAAGTCCGGACTGGACGGCCTAAGGAGCCAGATGAGAAAGGGACACTGGGCATAACCAGACATGGAAAGGAATAAAAGAAAGGAATACAGGTTAACAATCACCTTGCATTTCCTTAGCAGTGATGTCTTCGGTCTGTATGTAGCATGTGATGCGCCAGTCAGGAAGCTATATACAAGGGAACAAGAAAGCCGAAGGCATCACTCTCATAAACGAATGCACCAAGTGTACAGGGGAGCTATGGCTCAAACATTGATTGTTCAGTTAGTGTGTAATGTAGAACTAATGATGCCACTAATGATGTCACTAATGCATACACATAAATGTTTTGCTTGTCTGGAAGTTTCTTTTAAACTCTGCTGGCACGCGCATTCATTATCTTCTTGCAATCAAGTGCATTTTGCCACAACTTTTACTGCTTACTGTCAATGAGTCGGTCTAAGTTACCAGTACAAACTGCTTACTGTCATTGAGTTGGTCTGAGTTACCAGTACAAACTGCTTGCTGTCATTGAGTTGGTCTAAGTTACCAGTAAAAACTGCTTACTGTCATTGAGTCGGTCTGAGTTACCAGTAAAAACTGCATGCTTGCTGTCATTGAGTCGGTCTAAGTTACCAGTACAAGCTGCTTACTGTCATTGAGTCGGTCTGAGTTACCAGTACAAACTGCTTACTGTCATTGAGTCGGTCTGAGTTACCAGT
>JAOWAR010197177.1:0-15310 GCA_028571005.1 Clathrina lutea | reverse complement strand
AGAGGGAGAGGGAGAGGGAGAGGGAGAGGGAGAGGGAGAGGGAGAGGGAGAGGGAGGGAGAGAGGGGGGAGGAGAGAGAAAGAGAAAGAGAGAGAGAGAGAGAGAGAGAGAAACGTGCCAAGCGCACTGCAAGCAATTTTTGATTGAGCCAAACGTTCGCTCGTCTGGAGACTGACGTTGGGAAGTGTGCCTCATTGTGGTTGGTAGAAATAAGTACCCTAACCGGCCAAAGCAAGTCTAGTTCGGGGCCTCTCTCCGTGTTTCAAGATGAATTTAGAAAGCCGTTTCGCAGATTCATCCGAAGTCGTCTTCTTCAAGATCGTCCCCCTTCGATTCTGGCGAAAGCCTCTTCTTATAATTGTTCTTACGGCTTGCCACAAGGCTTGAAGGGAGTCAAATTGCAACCACACGCTTCACTGTGAGGCCGCCTCACCATACTTGGAAAAAAAATACTTACACTTGAACCGATGGCGCACTGCGCGCATTGAATTCGCCAGCTGAAGTGATTGGTAGTCTACTGAACCTGCAATACGCATGCTACTACTCTTCTGGCAGCATCAGTGATATTCCCTTTAAAACCTATTTTGTGGTCACTGCTTCGTTCCTTTCATTCAGGGATGATAATTGAAAGGATAGAGTTTGAGGCTAGACGTATCTCAGTGATTGTGGTTTGAAAAATATATCTTGGCGGAGCGCCGAAGGCTTGAGGCCTGTGAAGCATATCGCCAAACTTCGAAATAGTCAGACACTAAAATGATCAGATGTCCAATTTTGTACTTCCCCGTTCGAATTAAAGAATAGTACCGAAGACGAATCGCCGCAAAATGGTGAGGGGGTACGCGCGCAACCACCCTACTGGCCGGCTCATTGATATTCGCTTCAAGATCTGTTTTGTGGTCCTTGATTCGTTCCTTTTCTTCTAGGATGACAAATGAAAGGCAACAGTTTGAGGCTCAATATATTTCCGAGATTCTGGTTTCAAAATAAATCCTGGCGGAGCGCCGAAGGCTTGAAGCCTGTCACAGTGAAGCATCTCGCTGTCGGAACATAAAAAAATGATCAGGCACTGAAATGATCAGCCGTCCACTTATCCACTTCTCCATTTGAAGCACGGAATCGCGCACGCCACTTGTTACCCCCGCCAGGCCCGTGGGACTGTAGGTGGTTCCAAAACGATAAAATATTGATGTGCCCGCGCGCGTGTGTGTGCGCGCGTGCGTGTGTCAACGGTCATTCGGGTCATGTATATTTCCGTTTGTGGGACAAATTTGCAGGATTGCTCGGGTGAAAGTTTCATTTTGCTCTGCGTCGATCGAATGGATGTTTCACCTTTCATTTAGTCATCTGCTTTCGTTGTGCTCCTTCTGAAAAGCTCGGAGTAAAAAGCCATTTCGAGCTCAATACCGTTATCTGAGACTTCGCCTACACTGGGAAGGCAACACGCTCAGCACGTTCCCAAGTCTCTTTGGCTCCGTTGACCTTTTGAGAACGGTTTTCGTGTCATGTACTTGGATTGCTGCCCATATGTGCGCACGCACTCCATGCGTCTAGGTCGGGGAAAATCTCTCTTATCCTGTGATATAGAATAGTTCAAACTATTTTTTATACAGGATAAACGACAGGATAATATAAGATATTTTACCGCTGAGCTAGACGTAGGGAGTGCGCACACACGGGCATTGATCGATTGACGTATGAAATCGTTATGAAGAAGATCGAGTACGGTAGTGATCATGACCCAAAATGAGTTGGGAGAATGTCCAGCGTGTTGCCTTCGCAGTGTACGTAATGTCTCGGATAGTGATATCAATCTCGAAGTGGCGTTCATGCCAAACTCTTCAGGAGGAGCAGAACAAAAGCGCATGGTTAAGTGCACGGCGAAACAACCCATTCGGTCGGCACAACCAACACTGTACTGCTGACTGCTGTTAGGCTAGGTTAGGTTTGATTTGGTTAGATATGGGTAGGTTTGTGTAAGTTAGGTTAGGGTAGTCTGGTTTGGTTTAGATTAGGGTAGGTTAGGTAAGGTTTGATTAGGTGAGTTTAGATGAGATACGGTTAGGTTAGGGTTTAGGTAGGTAATTGTTAGAAGAGGTTAAATTAGATTAGAATAGGTTAAATTAGGTTAGGTTATGTTAGGGAGGGTTAGTTTAATTGAGGGTACGTGAGGTGAGATGTTGTGAGGTTAAGTTAGGTTAGGTTAGGGTATGTTACCTTAGGTTCGGCTAAGTTAGGGTAGGTCTGGTCAGATAAGGTTAGGTATGGGTTATATAATTAGGTTGGGCTAGGCCAAGGTTGTTCAACTTAGGCCGGTTAAGGTGGGTTACTGTGTAAGGTTAAGGTAGGTTATGTTAGGTTGAGGTAGGTTAGGTTCCATTCTGTTTTGTTAGGGTAGGGTAGGTTAGGCTTAAAGGTAGGTTCTGTTAGGTTACGTATATGAAAGCCTGAGCAAGAGACTTTATGGGCAAACAAAAAGCATTGGATAACACCTTCAGCTGCACATGGGGTTAATAATGCTCACAAGAACCGTCTGCCAGCAACTGCAAGTGGGAGCAGCCGTATATGTTGTCTTAACCATCGCAGCCACAGGATGGATGGCCGCAAGGGAGCAAAGTCGAGCCTACAATGGAGCTAATCAATTACATTTAAATTGGATGTGCTCCATTTCTTGGCTATGAGGGAAGGGATCCGCTTGTAGGTCTGCTTACTCATTCACTGATTTATTCACTCTTTTTTCTCTCTCAACCACCTCCTTGAGAACCTTACTTTTCTGCTGAATGTTTTATTCCAGGGCTCTTAACGTTGCAAAAAAGCGGACCCGTTTGGTCACAGTCACTACCATGGCGCTCTGGTGCGTCGCATTCTTGTTTACGGTGGTCATTACGATGTGCCAAGCTAGCTGCCCATGCTCATTCCACAAGAACGAGGCATACTGCGGCAAGAATGGGCTTCTCGCCATCCCAAGCTGTGTTCTTAAGAATGCAAGCGTGACAGTAGTGTACGTATATTCCCTTATTATTGCAGGTGATAACCGAAGGCCGGGGATTTTAGCGTTTATGGCCCCACAAAAAGATATTTATTGACCATATAAATGTTAGCAAGAGAGATATAGATCTTTGACGCTGAAAAAATGTTTCTATTTTCTTCCTTTGGAACATCTCAGAACAGCTGCTCATGAGGGGTCATCCCACAGTTACTATGGTTACTAGGAAGCAAGTCAAACTTGGGTCTTTACAAGTTGTCGTGGTTTTTGAAAACACAAGAGGAGCAACACAAATGTCATCTTTTCCAAATCAACATTTTGCAAGACTTTTGTAAATAACTCATGGGTCGATTGAGAATGCTCTCTTTGTGCTCTACTATAAGATTTTCGGGCCGTTCAAACGAGTTGGAACTACTCAGCTGTAATAGCACGCTTTTCATTCTGAAACCTGATCCACTATTGCCAACAATTATGTCCATTTCAACAAAAATACAGTGTGGTTCAAGGGCTGATTTCCACGCTCAGGTGACTGCAAATTGTACAACTGGTGTAGAAAGGCAACATAGAGCAGCCATCCAGGAGGTGTACGTCTAAGCATAGCTCAGGCTTTTCAAATGGTCAGAGATTATGCCCAGTAAGTACTGTTTTGGGCCTTGTTAAGACAGTGATCTCTTCAAGTGGAATGATGAGTTAGATTTAGGGATCTCTTTAGGTGTGTACCGAAACTAAGGCAGGTTGCAGACCTTAAAAATTGACGTGGATCTGTATGTTAATCCATGCCAGTTTGCCTTGGGTTTGCAGCCCAGATGCATGGTTAGGTGAACTGGTTCACGTGTGGTCAACATGTTAATGTGGGAGAGGAAAGCTCACTAAGGCCATTGCCGTTACCCGCTTATTGACTTAATTACCAGCACTGTTTCCTGCACCCTTTGCAGGCGTGTGACCTCAACCAATTGGACATCCATCCCCGAAGATCTTTTCCAAGGGCTATCAAGCCACATTGTGAAAGTGTATGTTCTTTAGTTAAGTTTGATTTTCCTTGTAGAATACCATTATTTACTTCATTGGCCATGGATTGAAACACATTACGTGTGAGAGACAGAAAATGGCAGCTAAACTCAGTGGTCAGTCTATAGAGCGTTGGACGGGACTTCCATCTACTCGGGTCCAATTTTCAGTTCGTCCATTGTGATTGTTCTTTTCCCTTTTGTTCTTTCTCTCTCACGCTCGTTCAAGATTTGTGAATGTCATGTGATCTGCCCACACGGGTTGAAGATACACTGTTACGCCACGTACAATCATGCACACGTACAATAGGCTATTGGTAGGGCCGTACACCTGGCCAACTTAGCGTAGCTTGCTGCTCCAGCCTCAATTTCGCATATGTAACATGCTCGTGCTTTCTCTCTCTCATCCACCAGTTCTCTTACTTCTTTCTTACGATAACTTCCACTGACGAGTGTTGTATGATTGTGTTCTCTGGCCGTAGAGTCCCAAATATAGCATGGTGTCAGAAGTGCGTGTCTGAAGGCCACTGTAGAAACGTACGAGATTTCAGCGTCATAGCCGTTTCCATCCTATGTGGTTTTGCCACGTCGTTGCTCAACTGGGCTTCGGACAGTTTGACAGATACCTTCCTTGCTTTTCGAAAGTAGTGCGAGTTGATTTTTTGTGGGCCTTATGCCAAGCTCATGGAAAGAGAGAGAGAACGTGACATACTTGCCGCTATGGACTGGTCGGCATGGACTCGACATTTACCACGCCTGGATGTGGACAGACAATGCCGACCAGTACAAGTTGGGTAAGGTTTTTGAACGGATTCAACGTCCCGTTGAGCCGAGAGAGAGAACCAGTTTGTCACTCGATTCAACCTTCACCAGTGCCGGCAGAGAGAGACGAAGAACGCCTGGATTAATATATTTCTAAATGCTGTGTCATAGCCGGGAAATGTAAGTTTTCGTTTCCGGGAGAGCGAACGGTTGTTCTGATAGAGCAGCTGATCGCAGGCACGAAACACGTCGCTATGCAGAGCAAGCTGGTGGAGAAAGGCGACAGTTTGGTCCTGGACTATTGCTTGGACGTACGAAGCTACAAGGAAGAACATATTCCAACTGCAGAAGATGACCATGGCAGCGTCGGTGAATGCTGTTGTCCCACAACGAGTAGACGGCAAATCTCGGCCGACAAGGAGTCATGGTCATGTAACGCAGTTGGACAGAAATGCCACTCGTGCGGAAGGACAAGGCACTTCTCCAAGATGTGCCGCTCAAGCAAGTCTGGCAAAGTTACGCCAGGAAAAAGCAAGTCAACGCGTTCGCAGCTTCGTCGCTTGGAGAAGAGCGTCGGCACTGTGCAGACTGAGATGGAGACGTTCGGCAGGCTTACGTTTCAGTGCATCACCCTTAGCCTGGACGGTGTAACCACGAGCGCCAAGGACGAGATAGTTGGCGGAGTTCAGTTCCACCTCAACGAGCGCGGTGCAGCTCAACTGAAGGGGAAGACTGACACAGGAGCTGAAGGAAACATGCTACCGATCAGAATATTCAAGAGGATGTACTCGGCACGCGTGGACAAAAACAGATGTCCGCGGCCAAGGGAATTACAACCGCTGAGAGTGCTGAAGGTGTATGGAGACACGTCGATTCTGCACTTTGGAACCAATCTGTCCTGAGGACGGATTTAAGAAAATACGCTATTTACGGACGACCCCTTAGTGGAACGGCATCGGAACTGCTCCACAATGTGGGAAGATGATAACTTCCCTCACTAGATAACAATCCTCTGCGTCTTTTACTTTCAAAAGGAAGCAGCTGTGTTGACATTTATTTGTTTCACCAGGGATACTTTCTGTTTGAACTAGCAAGTGTGCTGCGAAAATGGGTTGCTTCTGAAACGTCTTCAATCACACGTGAAGTGTTTGTCAACATTAAACCTAAGCAAGCACCAGCCAGAGCTTTAGAATTTTATCTTCTCAGAGGGAGAGAGAGAGAGAGCAAGAGAGAGAGAGGGAGAGAGAGACTAGGAGAGGATTACACTCAGATGGAAAGATTATTTAGTTCCAAAAAGATAACCGTAGGTCTGAATGTTACCAGATGCAATGTGCACGATGTTTGGTGCATGTGCACGATGTTTGGTGCATGCGCATATTCAAACAAGTTCAAAAACCCCGGCTTGCCATGTAAGGTTTTAGGTGGATGCTCTTCCCACATGAATGCATTCTCTGTGTGTTTCTTTGGAGGTTTTTTTCTTCACTTCAGGATAGGGGAAGGTACTATGGCATCAACTATGTGAAAGCTTGTGGGCGGCTGTGCCACGTTTTCTCGGCCTTGTTGTCTCCCCATAAGAGAAAAAGGCTCCTTTGTGGGACGCCAAGTTTATCAAAGGGAGCAGAAGATAGATAGACAGACAGACAGACAGACAGACAGACAGACAGACAGACAAAGGGAGGGGAAGGAGAGAGAAAGAAAGAGAAATGGAGACCGAGAGAGAGAGTGAGAGAAAGGAAAAGAGAAATCCAAGAGAAAGGAGAGAAAAGAGATGCAAAACCCCTCTTATTGTTCATTGTTTTTATCTTCCATGCTACATCACAATTCTGACATTGTGTGTGTGTTTGTATTTTACTTTAAAGGGTCCTGTCACAGTAAAATATCGCTGCCTGGCACCTGCATTGCTAGTTGCGTTGGCCAAAATCAATCGATGTTGCGTCGCCGATTCAGGTCGACGACGACCTGCGTGAGCCCGGAGCCGGCAGAGTTTTCAAAGCTCCTGTCTTCACCCATTCTTTCACTCTGTTTCTTGTTTCGGTTGTGCGAGAAAAATAGGAGGCTTCTGTCAGCGGATGTCTGTTCGAGGACGGAGAAAAGCAGGCCGCTTCTGCAAGATGGGCGTAGCTGAAGGGACGGCTGCTTTGCTCGAGTGGCATTCAAACGAGCAGGATAGGTCCAAGGGTGAGTCGGAGGACGCTTCTATCGCAACTGCCCATTGGCGCAGCGTGTGCCAACGGAGAGCAGGCACGTTCGATATGTCAACTAGCGGTGCGGCAAGGTTGGTAGGAGTAGGGAAAATGGCATTTTCGCCTACAAACTTCGCACAATGTACTTGAAAGAGTGTGTTGTGCCGTCTCAGGTTGGAAGATGTGTGGTTTATGTGTCCCTCGTGTCTGACAAGCTGTCAGAAGTTTGCGTCAAGTGCTGCACATCCCCAGATTGAGCTCGCATTAAAAAAAAAAAAAGGTGTGTACGAACTTGGAAAAGGCTTGATGCCCAGACAGTTGGCTCAGGAAGACCAGAATGATAGCTAGTGGCCTGGGTGCAGAGGGTAGGCAGGCCAGCCATGCAGCTTGCAGGTGTGGCACTATAAAGCCCTGGAGTGAGATGACCAGTGCAACAGGGACCTGCGGCTGAGTGCACAGGTCAGGGAGTGAGCACAGTGAGAGCCGGAGAAAGTAACGAGATTGGTAGAGAAAGAGAGAAGTGAGCTGAGGCTGACAAGGAGATGCTAAGCGACAATCACGACACCCTGCCAGAAGGTATACACACAAGAAAAGATGCCAACGGAGTGAAAGAAACAACACTGTAAAAAGGGGGGGTTCAAGTAAATCGGAAATTGGAAAACCTTTTTCCTGCCCTGTTTGGGCAAATCACAGCACCAATGACGAAAGAGACAGCAAAGAAAGTTCTACTTGCTCTAGGAATGGCAGCCACTACAGGACCCGTATCAGGTGAAAGTGAAATACGCTACATTGGGTAAAAATGTTACCTGGTGTGCAAGTAAAAAATGCCGTGGAATTCAGAAAACAGATGGACAGAAACAAGGTCTTGCTACAGCTGTTTGTGAGCAAAGCGAGGTGTAACATTGCAATTACCGGCTGGTCAATTATCAGGTTCTGATCAGCAGATGTTAACTTAAACTGTAAAAATATATCAAATCAGAGAAAGAAAGCAAAGGAAGCTTTAACATGGTGCAGTTATTAAGCCTTCTGAAAAATCAAATAACAAAAATAGGTGGACAAGATCATTTTTGGGATGAAAAATGCATCACACTCTTCACCAGTGCAAGTTACAAAACGACATAGTCTTTCTGCTCCAATAAGCGAATAAAAGCAGAGTAAGGCTCTGACAAGTTCTTCATGGCCTCGCTGCTGGCACCATCAGCAGCATTTCTAATCCGCTCTTATGAATGCCGCTTAACACGAGCTTTTGAAACCTGTGTATTACCTGCCATTAATTACCGATAATTGACAGGGGTGAACCCTGACCCATGTAAGCCCATTCTACCATGTGCTCATTCACACTTTCAAGAGAAGGTGGTTTCATGGCCTTTTTGTGTATCCCACAATTTCAATTCACCTTTCCACCTTGGTTAAATCACATCATCCACCCCTGTGAAATGGCGTCAACCGCTAAGCTCACCAGTTTGGGCTTAGTCATGCAAAAAAAAAGAGAAAAGGAAGGGTTTTGCTATGATCAACTTTTCTGAACTAGCTGCTGATAAAGTCATACATTTTTTTTCCCATTTAAGTACAATGTTCACAATTTGTTCAAAAACATTGGCAATTCTGCCTATTCCCGTAGCCCTTGGCTTCACAGAGGATTTGCCGCTCGACGGAAGGCAGGAAGGATCATGGCACGTGCCATTTTTTTTGCCATTAGAACAGTGTCACAGGCTCCATGGCACGTAAGCACAGTTTTGTCAAGTTGTGCTGCAAGCTTTCATAAACGTTATTCTTTTTTACATAAAAAAATAAACGTTCTGCAAAACGTCCTTATTGACTTTAACCATCTTCTGTCACTTTACCCCGTGAAGGATCATAAATAAAAACGATGGATTGGCATCTCTACCGGAAGGAGTATTCGGTGGCTTGTCACACCTTCAGGAACTGTATGTTTCTCCCATTTTCTGTGTTCTTTCCTTGCACCTCTAAATATCTCAAATCTCTCAAATTAAGTGATGTTTTCTGTGAAGAGCCCAAGGACAGGTCTAAACCCGTTCGACACGCGTGTCAAATTTCATATGCAATGATCTAAGAGGTAGTTGATGGCGCTCTCTAGAGGCCTAGGGTCAGCATGGTACTGGTAATCACGAAACTGTACGACAACAGCAGAAACTTATGGTTGACTGGAGAGGTGGGAGGCAGGCACAGTCTAGACACTGCGTGGCAAGAAAATTATGTCCCCGTCTAGTCCACTGTCTAGATGTTCTCGCTTTTCATCTCTGCAGGAGAAAGGAATAGCCTAAAATTTTATTAAGACAAGACAAATGAAACAGGCAGGGCCAATAAATCCACCATGCATGAAAACAAGTTCAGGAAAAGGATATGCAAACAATGAGGTTGACCCTCTGGACATGAATTACTTCAGTATTTGTTCTTTCTAGGAACAGGCGACCCCACATCGTGCAGCTTGCATAGAAATAAAGGTTATAACCCAAGGCCGAGCAAGAAATACCTATCAAGGAAACGTCAGGTGCGCCTCGAGTTTTGGAAAGGGTGTTTATATGATAATTCCTAGGACAAGTGATAAACCCAGTAAGATGTTCAAGTCTGGTCAAGAATCCTGTTAGAGGAATGGATCGCTTAGCTAGCACTGGCTGTTGCTAATATAATGCTTTAATCCAGGTCCTCCCATTCATTGTCGGAGTAAGTTCATTATGGAGCAAGATACTTATGATTGAGAATGGTACTGTCCACAAGCACCGTTTTGTTGACTTTCTCCAATCTAGAATGCACCCTTGTTGAAGATACTGTGCCCAAGAGCACATAAACCTTGACTAGGGTTTGGCTTTCAGTTCTGGCCGTTTATTTGCGAGAAGGCCATTTGTTCTGCCGAAGAGTTAGAAAAGCTTATCATGCAGAAAGTTCTGTGCGGAATGAGGAGGAAGAATCAAGGATACTGTCAGCGTTCGAGTTATTAATATTTGGCAGCAGGAGCAGCTATTCAGCAACTTTTGAATGCTCTGGAGTGCAACTGAATATAGTCAGCCAACCGAAATTTTGAGTGCTATATCGAAACACAATAACCAGGGCGGGAGTCGAACGAACTCTGCAGCAGAAGGGTTGTTTCTTCTTTTGTCTGAAGAGCATTCTTTGACCAGAGCTTTGCCTTATTCAAACAAGTCAAGAAAAATGCTGTCTTGTGTACATTGCACTGCTTTCTGCTGGAAATTGGGGCGATAGCTTCGCAGGGTTGTATTGTGTGTACAACTTTCCAAACAGGGTTATTGCAGTTCAACTCTGTCAGCAGAAATCTTCTGATGATCATATGGGTAAATTACAGACTTTTAGAATTGATATGGATCTGTCTGTTTGTCCACACCAATACGTTTGCAACCTAAATGCATGTCAGGTTAACTAGCTCATGGCTGTTCCACGTGTTCGTGTGGGTGAATGAACAGCTGTCCAAGGCCATCGCCATTACCCACTAAGGGGCCGTCCGTAATTTTCAAAGTTTTTTTCAAATCTGTATTCCTGAAGAATTGGCCAGGACCAAGCATTCCGTACCATAAAAGTTTTGATGGCCATAAGCAAGTATACATGCATTTGCACCAATACAAACTCGGATGTATACAGTTCATGTTAATAGTGCACCTATATCCCGTGCACTACATGTTCCACTGTGACTTCCATCATGAACACCCATCACCATCACCAACAGTAGTCAGTATTACTACTACCAATATTGGAAGTGGGTTAACTTCCCGATCAACCTGACAATGTGCTCCACCTTCTCCAACGCTCTTCGCACGCCCGACACTGCAAGACAGGAAGCGGTGTTAACAGTCAGGTTGGCGAGAAAAGTCATGGCGGACCGCAGAGAAACTTCTTCCCTCGACAGCTCTTCGCTGCGCTTGCTCAGCGAGCTCGTCTTCCACAACCACTTCTGATGCTGCTCGTAGACAGAAACAAGCTGCTTACGCTTTGTCCACGCCTCCACAACACTGTTGATCGTCGCCATCAGGTCCGAGGGCGACTCAACATCAGGTGTCAACAAGTCGGAGGCCCAAACATCGATCTCTGCAAACAGCTGTGCTCGCCTGACTGACGTCTGCGTATCGACGGGACGCGAAGGACCCGGACTAACAGCACTGGCGGCGGAAGCAGAGCTTGCGAGCGATCTAGAGCTCACGGCATCACGGGTTGTAAAAAATGGTGCCAAACTCCTAGACCGGTCAGTCGACGGGGCTGACATCGATTGGCTCCAGTTCGCAAAGACGGCCCTCCGCTCATGCTTGCCTGCCTCCTTCTATTGTTGCTGTGCCAACCGATACCGCTCCTGCCGGGACCTACCATCATCTTTCCTTCGCCACGATTCCTCTGCAAAACGCTCGTGGTCGGTCACAGCAGCTTCGGTCGCCCGAAAAGATCAAGCTGCGCCTTTTGCACAGCTCACAGTGTGCGGAAGAAAAAGGGCACCAGTGACCTTCTGCCTCAGCATAGTGAAGAGATATACAATGCCATCATGAACTCACAGCGCGCGCTGATGTGACGAAACTGAGGTTTTATCACCTTCCTTCTCTACATGCTCTAGCTCTGCTGGCATAACTCAGTGTTAGCGCTAGACGCAAGCCGCTTGGACCGAGACATGATCAGACATGATCGGAATCGACCAGTGTGCAACAGTTACTACTATGTACGTACATGTATGCCAGAGCGACACATACTTTAGGTACACCAGTCAAACTTTTTTTCTTTCGTATTTGGCTGTGACCCCTCCCCCCTCCCTTTCGTCGAGAATACGGATTAAAAGAAGTTCCAAAAATACGGACGACCCTTATTAATTGCCTACACTGTTTATTCACCCTTTGCAGGGTCTTGTCAGAGAATGAACTGGTGACCCTCCCTGAGGGAATATTCCGAGGGCTGTCAAGTCTCACATATTTGTAAGTCCTTCAGTTAAAATGTCCCTGCCTTCCCAAGTTAGTGAAATGTTGCATCCAAAACTTCTTCCCCATTTCTGTCGGGCCCCTGTCCCAACACACAAAGAATAGCTCTGACTTCTTACTAGACGGAAAGTGAACTCAGGAGCTTGATCAAAACTGAAGAATGAGATTATTCTGATGAAGCGTTAGTCCTCACCACTAGATTCTGGGAGGAGTAAAAAGGGACAGAAGTAAGTTAGTTAGGGCGGCGGTAGGGTTGTTTCCACAAGTGTGTAGCCATTTATGCAAGTTGTTGTAAGATGAAATACACCACAAATGTCAACATTAAAGATGGGAGGGGAATACATTTAGAAGGTAAAGCCATCATTTTAGCTTAGCATTATCTAGATCTGGATCTTTCGGAATCTGTTCAGGGTAGCGTCACAGACTTGGCTTGACTTGGACTTTACAGGGATGGTTTTAGTGCAGGATTGCTGGCAGGCTCAGAAGGTTGTGATTAGAGAACAGGACATCTGGGGACTGGATTGGCTGCGTAGACTGTAGGAACGTCAAGTCACAGTTTTTGAAAATTGCCCAAACTGCAAGGACAAACAAGAACACCAGTCATACACGGTCTGTCGGAAGCAGCCATGTCGTTTGTCAAATCGGCAGCCTGCTCATTGTCAAGTTAGTGCTGTGAAGAGGAGGCACTGTGGCATCGACGATGACCTGAGCAGGTCTATGCACGAGAAAGAAGCAGACTACCTGCAATCAACACTGGCTTTCGTAAAAGTCGATGCCACCGGTGGTACCCCCGAATGTCAGTCATCCTCTCCTCCGTACCCTGATTCTGAATGTGATCCGACGTCGTTGGCAGACAGAGTGTGTTAGCTCGAAGCAGAGAGAGCTAGCTTACTAGGAAAAATTAGTCAGCTACCGACAGAAGTTGCATCTCTTCTCTGGAAAAACCAAGCCCTGGAAGGAAATATAGCAAGGCTTCAAAAGCCTTGAATCGAAGAGACTATGAATGAAGAGATGTTCTCTTACTATACTGGATTACCATCGAAGGAATCATTTAACATCATGGCCCTCATTCTGCCGGAGTTAAAGTACGTTTATTCGGAGAGTGGAGTTACGCACAGGCCAGCTAGGGCGCTGAATGAAAGAGAAGAATGTCTGCCTGTCTTGATGAGGCTAAAGCTTGGCTTATAGGAGAGAGATTTGCAGTACCGGTTTAAGTTGCGCCACCACACAAGGGTATCAAAAAATTTTCAAGCATGGGTACCCATCCTTACACGTCTTCTTCAGCCTCTCGTGCCTTGGCCAAGTCGTAAAGATGTTCAGAGGAACATGCTCCATGCATTAAATCAAGGAAAAAGTAACGTCGGGTACGAGCAATTCTTGACTGCGTGGAGTTTGAGATGGAGGCACCATCGGCCCTCTCGCTCAACACGATGCACTACTCCGATTATAAAGGGCGGCACACAGGAAAAGTGCCATTTGTAGTTACACCTGATGGAAACATGTCCTTTGCTTCTTCGGCATATCCAGGCTCCATCACTGCCAACTCCATCACGTGCATATCAGGGTTTTATCACTGTTGCAGTCAGGCGACAACATGATGGCCGATAAGGGATTTACGGTGTCCAACACCCACCTGGAACCAAGAGGCCTCAAACATATCGTTCCACCCTTTCGGAAGAAAAAGGTCAAGTTCTCTGCTGCGGAAGTGGTGACAACAAAGGTTGTTGCCAACCTCAGGATTGCTGCAGGGAACTGCATCTTTAGAACACGCTACTTCAGGATCTTGCTTCATCGTCTTCCTGTTGCTTCCATCAAGTCAGCATTTGATATTGTCAAGATTTGCGTTATTTTGACGAACCTCAGATGTCCATTGCAACCAAGCGGTTCTGCCCCGGAGCTGGAGAAATGACACTTTCTGGCATCGATCTGTTATGGAAGGTACATTTACTTCATAACGATTCGTCAAGTTGTGGCAGAAAGTCACAGGCTAAAAGTCATGAAGCTACAACCACGGTCAGTGTGGGAATTTTGTTTGCACCCATTGATTGTTTTTGGTTACATTTGGATGTTTTCTCTCCCTTTCAATCAATCTGTTTGTGTATGTGGTTGTGCATGCGTGCGGGCACGTCTGCGGGCACGCCTGCGGGCACGCCTGCGTTACACATATCTCTCACTGTGCCAATTATCATAATTAAGCAGAACTATGATTTTTTATTCTTCTCCTTGTACCATTGCTGATCCTGGTACTCATGTTCTTTTTTTGAATTTTTCTTCGTCAATTTTACTGATGAAGCCACCGACACGGGTGGCCAAACGTCTGGGAAGTTTTTTTAAAATAATGCCTGGTGCCGAATAGTCAGCTACAAATCTCAATTTTTTTGTCTGTTCTTAGCTGTAAACTGAGGACGCGAAAAAAATAATATGATTTTCAAGTAAGTAGACTGTGTAAATCGGTGCGCGTGTGCATTCTTGCCGGTACTTTTTTTTTCTAGAAAGGTTTGTGCCTGCCACACAGCTTCTGGTGTATTTCATCTTGTACAGAATATAAAAAGAAATGTCCACACAGCCATAAATTGGTGCACGCGACAAGAGCAATTTTCTTCTTGTTTATGGCTGAACAATGTAGTATATTCCCTATCCCAACCACAACACACTCACAGGAAAGCTCCAGAGATAAAGAGCGAGGGAGAGGTTTACTGTAAGCACAATCCTCTATATTGGTCAAGCGTGGGTGAGTGTCCCAAAGTCCTTTGTCGTTTGTCATTTCCATGGTAGTGACCGCCGTTTGTACGTGTGAACTTTTCGATTTGGTCCAAGGATGTCTATCTAAACTTAAGCCCACATTTGTCATGGCCCACTCTATCGAAAGCAACCACAACTTCATGACTCAAATACAAAACCCTTAGTTTTGCCACCTTAAACTTTAAAATTGACCTAAGGAAGGAGCGAATGCGACCTCCTTCTGCTGTCTTCCTAAGAACAAACCCCAGTAATACTCCCTCTGTCAGTATCATCTTTCTCTTGACCTGTCATCACCTTCAAAATAGTATCCTGCAACCCCCTCCTAAAGAGTGAAGCAATCTCTTTCCATGTTTTTGGCTTGAAAAGCAATGTCACGAAAGGTCCTTCTCAAAGAGCATGAGATGTTTCGGAGAATAAACCTCTTTACAAAAGTCCCTCTTCCACCACAGTTTGTACAAGGGGTCAATTAGTGGGCCTATGAAAGGGCCTCAACTACGTGTAGTACCCAAATGGAACATAACGAGGGTGTGAAACTTTTTTACTTGTTTTACAAGTTGTAATGATGTGCTGAAAATACAAGATTTAGACTCTTTAAGGTAGCTCATCCCGAAGTCGCCATTTTGTCTCATCTGTCCAAAGCGGGCGCATTCGCGGACGCTGGCGCGAGCATGTAATCATCAATAGATTGCGGCTACATCAGTACAT
>JAOWAR010197176.1:6684-23334 GCA_028571005.1 Clathrina lutea | reverse complement strand
GCCACCGCTTCCCGGTGGAATGCTTTGGCGGCATGGCTTGCAAGTCGGCTTTTGGCATTAGTGAGGCTGGTGAGCGGTGGACCTAGACGATCCCGCCCTTTTAGCGAATAAGACGCACCGTAGACAAAACACTCCATTGCAGAGTGGGGAGGTGAGTCATTGGCAGCCAAGCGATACAAAACTTCCGTTGTTTTCCCGTATTCCTCGGTGAGAGGGAACACGTAGTTCAGAGGGGGACGGTAGACATTTCTCAAAAACTGCAGTTTCTCCTCCGTTGAGAGACATTTTTCACAGAAAAGGCCAATGTCATTTGGGTGACCGCGTTCTTCGACAATGACACTGCCCGAGCCCGAGTATCCAAGCGCTGCCAAAGGATCAACTTCCCGAAGATCGCACGTACAACGCTGCTTCGCGCAGGGAACGCTGTCCAATTTGGCGGGCCTGTCGTTGTCGGGCGAAGACGGTTCGGGTCGCGGCTGCAGATTAGAGTTTTTGAAGAAAGGTCCATCACCGCTGGCGCACGGTAGCTCTTTGAAATTTGGCTTTCTAGCTCCGGCGAGCTCCGGCGCCGACAACTGGTCTTTCAGGCAAAACGACGTTGTCAGTTGTCAGTTACTTTTTCACACGTCAACAACTGGCACTGACATTGCCGAATGTGTGCAACGGTAGGGGTGTTGCATGCAATGTTTACTCTTTACCTACGCGCGCTAGACGTGCATCTCCGAACTGTGGCTCGTGCATCGTGAAACACTACATAGCAGAGGTCTACCAATTGAAATGCCCAAAGCGTTGCCATCTTTCTAGAGCAAGACTTTCTGAATTCACTGGTCCGGGCGCAAGATTCGGTTTTAGTTTCAGACAGCGCAACCGTGGGGAATGGCTATTGAGATCATTGAACTGCTTGTAACGAAGTGAAAAAAACTTGGTGCCTGCCTGTGTACGCCCCTGGGTGCCTAGATGAACGGAACCGGTGTCAATTGCTCAGACCAAACCACGACCAAATCAGAAATTTGTTTGATTGTTCAATTTCTTCCCGGAGATTTTCAGTTTCACTATTGGTGTTCTTCGGGCTTGGTCGGTTTCTGTTTTCAGTGCAGTTCTAGCTTTCTCCACACCTAGAAAGTTTTAAGCTGATATGAAAACAGACATTTACAATGAGGGGTTAGGAATGACAATACTTTCAGCACCTTAGGAATGAAAGCTGGTTACTATGGTAATGGACTGAGCTACTAGTCACTAGTGCCATCATTTTTCGATCTATTTCAAGGACATAGAATGCAACACCTTGACCCTGCTGAACATGGGCCATGTAATGTATATTCCACTATAGCATCCACCGCTAGTCAGAAACGGGCTTGTTGAACGGGGCTCAAACTGAAGGCTTAGGTTTAAACCGAGGCTTAAACCGCCCTAAGCTTAGGCTTAAACTGCCTTTTTCCGAGCTATACCGAAAGGCTTACAGTGAACTTCTATGAGCTTTTTTTTTGTATCTAGGCCAAGCCTAGGCTCGCGAGTACTTTTACTTTCACGAAGCCTCTCTCAGTGAGTTCTGCTTGGAGTATCTTCAAACTTCTACTGAATGTTCTCCATTTAGGCTTTACTAAAATATTACAACTAGAGCAGAAATGTTGCACCACTGTGTTGTCTGCAGTGCAGAACACAAAAAGAATGCAATAGCTTGAGGTGAGTGCACTCCGTGGCCAAAACAGTGCATAGACAATACTCTAACACCTACTGAATGAAAGCTGGTTACTATGGTAATGGACTGAGCCAAATAGGCCTGCAAACTCCAGTGCCAGTGGTATGTTACAGTTTGGTGATTGTTGTAACAATCAGCCATAACTTTCTGGAAAGTTCAAACTGAAAACTTACAACCTAGGCGGCTAGAACAGCTCACCATAGAGGTTAATTCAAAGACCAACTCTTCTAGAAAATGTCTCTGTTTCTGGCATGCATGGCTAGGGTGTGCATACTGTGGACCACCGTCATTTAGAAAAGGCCAAACTTTAGAAAACGTTTACTATTAGCTATAGTAGCATGCTACCAGCATGAAAAGTGTGTCAGCAGTCCCTGCTCCACACATTCTATGTGCTTCCACTATATTATCCTCTAGGCCTTTTCTGACGCTCATTCTGCTCTTCCTAGCCTCATTTAGAGCTTTAGAAGCCTTCATCTCCTCAGATTTCACCCTGCTCGCGTCCTACACTTGCAGCGTTCACGATGTTTGAAGGCCCTCCATTATACCCATTTGTTCCTAAATTGTCATACATGCTGACTTCCAAGTCATGATTGTTAGCCTAATGCAGATCTTAGCAGCACTAAGTCCATCCACATCCTACCCTGCTAAACTTTGTATTTAGGCATATCTTCCACAAGTAGCCATGGGATAGCAGTCGCCACTCCATGGAGGGAAGAGTGTCCTCTTCCCATCTATGTGCCATCTAAAATCATAGCTGCATCAGCCGGTTGTTCCCGAGTTTGTTCTGCTAGAAGTCCTCTGACATTGAACAGTTCATAGCAGCCTGATCCGTGCTGCCTCCATAGAAGTACCCATCTTAGCCTTCTGGCAGTCACAGATAGTACTGTAGACTATTCTTCATGACCGGGATCCTTACGCGCGATGATTTAGTTTAGAAATCTCTCCGTCTGGTGACTGTTAGGAAGGCTTGCAACCAAAGCTCTGCCCCATTAGTACCAACTTTCCATCAGCCATATATGGACACACTAAGTAGAATTCTGGATGATCCCGAGTGTTTAGACGGAAAGAATCAATGTCCTCTTGGCTGACATTGTATTCACCTAGCGAGTGGTCATTGAGAGAAAAGTGGCCAAGATTCGGCAAAGACGCCACCAGTGAAGACAGAATTGAAAGTGAACCGGATGTCAGGCGCAACACGTCCAGTTGCACTAGTTTCAGCTTGAGCTTGGCTGTCAAGGCTGATGACAGATGTTCCAGGGCTGTATCATCCAACCACACACCATCCAGAATGAATGATGTCAGCCGCTGGAGGTTTTGGGCTAAGCGGACGATGTGGGTTATGTAGGGAGCAGTGCCTTCGATGGATGGTGGTTGCATGTTGTTGGTCATATGAGGATTCCCTAACCACAAGTCCTCTAGAGGACACTGCTGCAGGTGAGGGTATGCTTCCTCCGGGATGATGTTGATGGTAGCGCTGAATCTCCTCAAGCAGTGTATGTTGTTTTGCACAACTTCACCTAGCTCCTCACAATCACCCGCTGTTGGAGCCCCAACCGAAGAGTGTGCGTACAGCCTGATGCCATCTAGCGACTTGCAGTGAAGGAGACAGCGGAGTACCTCCGCCATGTGCGCTGCGCTTGGAGGGGTAAAGCTACAGCTATGGATATCACGGTGGTGACACTGGACGATTGTGCACGCAGGTGTGAAGGCAGACGATGTGCTAGGCTGCACTGTGTTCCAATCAGGCTTGAAATATGAACTGATGGCAGCCGAAGGGGAGCGACATTCGGCCAGGCAACTTTCATGGTAGCATAGGTACAGTAGATCTTCCAGGAGTGTCCTGCCAGCACAGACAGTTGCGATAGAGGAAAACAGTTTATGTAGCGTAATACACTTGGACTGTCTGGCATGAGGCGGTTTTTGTCCACTATGATGTACAGTCAGAGGTATACTTTCAGCATATTTTCCATGCCTCTTACACTTCCCTGTTCCATTTTGCTGGCTCTTATACTAGTCGAATAGTGTAGATTTCGCTATGCTTACAGAAACCGACAGCTAATTTTTCTTTCACCTTGATCTGTTTTTCATACTACTGACAGTAGCACGGGACTTTCCTGGAGCCCTGAACCCTATGCACATACATACGTAGGCGATGTTTCTCAGCCAAGATTTGTGCGATTTTACTCTAATTTACCACCTACAACTGTGGTGATGTTTTAACTTCTAGCTAACTGAAATTTGTCCAGAAGGCATAGTCACCAAATTGGTCCTTACATTAGTGGATCAAGCTCCTCGTTGCGATGATGGTCTCCCCTCTTCTCATTCATAATCAACTCAGCTATGACGGCATTGAGCTTAGCTGTGATTGTGTGCAGAAGCACCTCTACCTCCTCGGCAGCTAAAAAGCTCGCCAAGAACACCCAAAACGCTTGCAGATGGCCTTCGTAGACTCCGAGGTCTTTCGTCAACTTCTTCACACGCTTAGTCGAGCTGTCGAAAACCAATGAAAGGCGTTCTCGCAGTGTTCTCGGTGGTCGTGTTGACCGCACCAACTCTTCAGAGACGAACCGAGCCGACAAGTATTCTTGTAATGTCAAATGATTGAAGCAGTACTGGTCTTCTGTTGACGCGTCGCTGCTCTCCACCTCTGTTAGCATGCCGAGCTCCAACACACGTAGAGGAACACCGGCCTTCAACAAGTCGACCTTGGTGAAATACAGCTGCTTCCTGCGCAGACCACACCACGCCACCTCGGCTAATTTCCAAAGGAGCTGCTTTGCACCTTCGAATTCCACCTGTTGGCTATGTGACTTTGTGAATCGCTCCAGCAGGCGATTGACCAAAGACTCGTAGAGATCACTTCTCCGTCGAGGAAGCTGCTTGTGGGTCTCAAAGTGTTCACAGATCAGCAAACAGAAGAACGGTACTTGCATCATTGACGCTGCCGACGGCGACTTCTTCAGCGCCGACAAAAGTTGTCCACTAGCAAACTCATCCTCCAGAAACCTTCGAATGTACTCTTCCACATTCTGTTCAGTAAAGCCAGTCAGTTCAATGCGCCGATCGAAACAACGACGGTCCAGGTCTTGTGCCGCGATGCATGGACGAGTGGTGACGATTACATGCATGTTATCAGGAAGACAGGGACAGTCACGCTCCAGCAACTTCCAAACTAGACTGTCTTTCGTCGTGGCTCCTTCATCCAAACCATCGCAGACGACAAGTACATTTTCAGGACGGCTTGTGATGAACTCTTCTACCTCGGCCTGCTCTACCTCGCTCAGACCGAGAGACTTCAGCTTGAGAAGTTCCTTGACTGTTGTGGCTTTCCACACTTCCTTGTCGCGGAGGAAAATGAGAAAGAAGAGGGCAAACTGTTGCCAGAGCTCCTCTGTCCCCCAATCCAGCGGCGCCTTCTGAGTGAAAGCAACCGTCTTGCCCGATCCAGCGCCGCCTACCGCCAAAAGCCTCTCCGGGTCTGATTCTTCCCCGTCAACCGCGAAGAAGACTTTGTCCAGTGCCATCAGAGACACCGCCTTGCGCAAGGCATAGTCGAAGACAAACTGGCTTCGTTCAGCGTCATTGGTGGAGGAGAAGCAATCACCTCTCTTCACCATCTTAACCAGATCCTCGGACGTCAACACTGAAATGTTGATGAAGAGCGACTCAAGTGAAAATCGATGCTGTTGGGATCTTCGAGCTCGTTTGACGAGCGGACGTGCAGCATACCTGCGGTAGTAATCCTGCAAGGCTCGCCGGGCCTTGGCAACGGATCCTTCTCCGTATAGCAATGTAATCTTCTCAGTCAGCGGTAGCTTCGAGGCAGCTTCCCTCAACTTTAGATCATCTCCTTCATGGAGTAGGAAAGAATCCGCTGCACCTTCCGGCAAGTATTCGCGCAAGGCAGCATAGAATATCCAGAACGTTGACGGAGGCTGCTTGGTCAGCCAGTGCAGTAGTGCACGCGCCTTGTCGATCAGCACCAAACCGGAGGAGGTCATATCCTGGTAAGCCTTCCTCTGCGTATCGATCACGTTCTTCCACACGAGAAACTCCGCAATGTCGCCAACAACATGCTGAGTAGCTGTCAGCAGGTCTTCTCGCTTGGTGTGGAGCCAGTACAGCTGCCAGACTTCCAACTTCGCACCACCTTCGGGCGGGGCGCTTTTCTCGGCCATTACTTTTTCAGCAGCAGCAGCAGAAGGACTTGGAAGAAGTGAATGGGCCCCGCGTAGCTACGCAATTTAATCATCGATATACAGCCAGGAAATTAGACCAGCACGCGTGCATGGGAAAAATCAGACGGAGAAACATCAACTTGATATGGGATCAAACCGACCGGCGCGCGTTTACGAGAAGGCGATTTCTCACGTTAGTGCCGTTGAAAACGAGGGGCCACACGGTGCAGTGAGGATCTCACTTTGCAGGGTGGTGTCTCTCCATGCACGTTGTAGCTGTAGATGAACACTATGTACGGCAAGCCTGCCTCGCCAGAACGGTCGTCACAGAGGAGGGAAGGGAGAGAGGGATAAGCAGAAGGAGAATGCGACAAGATCAGCCGGGAGTGGACGACGGTGTGCAGTTGGAATGGCCATAGCGCTCCAGAAAGCTAGTCCCTTTGCGGCTGACCGAATGACCAGAGCAATTAGGATCGTGGCGTTCCGGCTGGCAGGCGATGGCGCCTACCCGAATCTTGCTTAGTTGTTCAAGCACTGTAGTAGCTCACGAATGGCTATGAAGAGGAAAGTTGTCAGAAGCTCCATCTCATCCGACAGCGACGAAGACGAAGCGCGAAACGCGCAGCGCTTAGCCTCAAAGCTCGGCGGAGGGCCTTCACATTAGGTCGCCAAGTCCAGCATTAACCGCAGACGTTCTGTTGCCCGCTGTCAACCCTCTCGCGACTGAAAGACGAAGGAAGGAACGCTAGTCTTTCCTTTGCTGGGGGCTAGGCCTGGCGAAAAAAAGCTCGTTAGAGCAGATTTAAAAGCTTTTAGCGTTGCTCGCAATTTTGCAGTTTAAAGCTCGGTTTTAAGCTTGAAAAAAGTTTTAAGCCCTTGGCTTAGGCCAACAGGTGCCAGCCAACGGAGTTTTTTTTTTTGCTTCTTTGGTTATGATGCACGAGCAAGTCACACGAGCCAACAGTGCTTGCGTCTGGTTCACTGTTTCAAGTTGAAAACGCGTCTGGATCGACGTCTACAACTGAAGCTTTGGACTTGGAAAAAACACCTTTTTATTTTGGTTTCAACATTAATTTTGGGTTGCGCGTTGCGTGTATGCAACACGTTTGTGTTAACGTTGCGCAAAAAAACGTTGCGCGTTGCGTGTATCAACATGATCAATTGCAACTGTCACAAGGCACTATGTGCAGCCGAGCTTTGGAGTCTAGCAAGTAAATAAAAAGTTGCATGAAGTCATAGTAGTCCCTTCGCGCGGCACGCTGTGGCATGTCTGCAAGTCAACAAGTGCGCATGCCATGATCTCATTTGGCTGAAATTCGGACAAAAATCCCGCGGACTAGCCTCAAAAGCTGCTTTTAGCCTCGATACAGCCGTCATGAGAATTTGAAGCTTTCGGCTCAGTTTACGTATGTTTAGCCACGGCTGTTGCTTGTTGGTTGGTCAGCTGAGACACGGAGCCTGCAAAGCCGCCTGGTAATTATAATTATAACGTCAGGTTTTCATTTCCATTTGCCCAACTTTTTTCCGCGTTGACTACGTCGAAGGAACGTCAGGTGGAAGTTGCCGCTTCAAATTGCGCTAGACCAATGAAGAGACAGGCCGACGAAAGTTCACGTGCACTTTCCCCTGATGAGTACGTTCACCTTGCGGCCTTGCATCAAGGAGTCCCCCCGCTGGAACGTTCAAGTTCTTGTGCTCCTTGAAGCCTCCTTCTTTGTTAAATTTTGTGCGTGCACCTGTCCAGCGCATTTAAGGGCAAGATCTCGGGATATGTTGGCCGTCGAAGCCAGCTCGACGTTTCTGTTTCTACACCTCACGTCACCAGTGTTCTAGACAATGTTGCTTGCTTGCACTGATTTCAGTTGCTTGCCTCATTCAATTCTTTCCCACTCCCAATTTTCAGCTCCATACAAGGGTATCGCGGAGAGTATGAGCTTCCGGGGCTTTAGTAAGCGGCTTGGTAGGGAAGAAGATCAGAAACAGATTCACTAGGACAGGTGATATTGGTAGGTGGAAGGAAAAGGGGTCAGGGCGCATGACCAGGGCCTGCTCATGGCAGAAAAGACTGAAGTGGTATTTTACTATTTTTCTCATCATAAGATAGGCTCGGTTGAAAAGACTAGTCCTTCGAACATTCAATTCGTGCATTTCTTCAGGGGCCACATCATCAGCCACATTGCTCAGGCCTTGAAGAGGAGAAATCAGCGTTGACATTCAGGGTTGTTAAATGCATGTCTTTTAATCCTTAAGCTGCACAGAAACATCCACTTTGGTGCCTCCTTGAGACTGCCTCCTTGTATATTTTCCGCCGTGAAGCGCTTCACATAGCAGACCTTGGCCACATTACGGGGAATGTATGGGGAATGCTGGAAAAACTGTGTTGCAAAGCTAAAGGGGACTTTCTCACGTGAGCGGTGCGGTCAATGCAACCGAATCGACACGTAACCCTACCATTGCCTACGCGATTGACTGTTTTCCCTCGAGCTGAGCTTGGCGTAGCAACAACGGGCGCATACCACATGTACAACGTTACGGTATACCTCCCATGCCAGCGCAGCCTTTCAATCCGCACCGTCACGCCATACCACATGTACAACGTTACGGTATACCTCCCATGCCAGCGCAGCCTTTCAATCCGCACCGTCACGCCGATCCATGTCATATCTAGTGCACCTGTCGTGGGAACTATCAAGTTGGTACTGAAACTTGCTGATGAGGAAGTTTGAGTGGAGGACCATCAGCAAGAAACTGAGACGGCCAGAGCTGCCGCGTTGATGTTTGAGTATCAGACTCTTTCGTCTACCGCTGTGAATATCCGACGTCCAGGGAGGTTATACACTGCAATCGTCGTTGTCTTATGTCTGACGGTCGTTGCGTTGATCATCGGCATTGGAGTGGTGTCGGAGAAGCGTAGCTCATGCACAGACTACTCGAAGCAGAATGGCGGTGCGTCGTTTCCCGCCGCGTGGCTTCGTGTGGCGGCGATAAGCGACGTCCACTTGGACATTCTTTACCAGGAGAACGCGAGTTCCCTCCTCTCCTATGGCTTTCCCTGCCACAACATTTCGGTCAAAGCCCCATTCCTCGCCCCTTTCGGAAGAGTGAATTGTGACTCTCCGCCAGATCTTTTGAGCAGCGCGTTGGATGCGATGACCACGGTGGACCAGAACGACGCAGCTGATATTATCCTCGTCACTGGAGATAATAGTGCCCACAACTTGTACGACGAGATTCCGAAAGACCCGAAAAGTTCGTTCAATGGAACTGTAGTACTTGCTGCCCAGAAAGCTTTCACCGAAGCGTTCTCGGTTAAGTTCCCGGAGCGAAGAGTACTTCTGAATGTGGGTAACAACGATGTACCCTACCATTGGCAGATTCCCGAAAGATGGTGGTATGAAGAGCTCTGGGAAGCATGGAGTCCGCTAATCTTATGTCCCAAGTGCCCAAAGGATCGATTCGGTACTGAGCAGAATATTGATGAGGCGGAATTCAGCGCGACGTTTTTGAAGGGTGCTTACTACAAGGTAACTTACACCAATCATTATTCAAAGTAGATTCTTTTTCTTCTATTTGGTAAATACGAAATCTCTCCCGTAGAAACACCAAGCTAAGTTATCAGGAGATAATCATCCATTGGCATCTCAATACTAATGGATACCCGGGAAGGTTCATCGATTGGTGCAGCGACGACCAAAGCACAAAACAGTGGAACACACACTGAGGAATGGGACATGACGGCTAGCATACTGTATGTTCCAGGTGTCAGCGAAAAAATTATGCAGATCATCGGTCCACTGCACATTGGCACCGTGTCAAGACCCTCGTCCATCAAATGGACACTTATGAAGGGCGCGAAGAACAAGACACCAGCTGGGAAAGAACCTGGGGTAGTATACGCCATTGGATGTGTGGACTGCAAGAAAGTGTATGTTTGAGAAACATCAAGAACAGCTGACCAAAGAGCGAAGGAGCACAAGGCACATTTGACGGCAGAATTGAGCAGTCTGCAATTGCAAAACTTGTCATCTACGAAAACCATCAGGTCCACCGACAGCCACGTATAGTTGAAAAAGAGACAAACACCATGAAGAGGAGAGTCAAGGAAGCCTTAACCATAAAAGTATTGGAGAAGATAGGAGGCTCCATGAACCAGGGAAGTGGTCTCAAAGTCGGCAAGCTATGGCTAGATTTAGTGTAGTAAGCGCCTAGCGGAAGACAGATGACAAAACAGTATATACTCGCACCCGCCCTCCAACTAAGCGCCTTTAAACCACGGGATTAGTAACCTCATCCCCCTGACAAAAGCAGTGCAAAAGCAGGCGCACAAAGATCTGCACACACAGACTCTATAAATGTGTCAAGTCTTTTCGTGACATTTGCCTGATAAAGGTCTTACTATCAGGGCTGAAACGTTGTTCAGATAAAAGTAGCTGGTGGATGGTGAATTCTCTTTCAAAATGTCAAGACGCAGCATGAACTCATTCAAAGATATAATAGAATAAAAATATAATACTTTACTATTAAGTATTTGTAATACCCAGAAACGTCACAAATTAATTAACATAAAAACATTCTTTTGTTTTAAACTCCTTTCCTGTCAATTCTCCCAGTTCATTCTTGGCTACAAGGTCCTTTTCCAGCTTGATGTACTCGTTGCCATCTGTATCCTTCTCAAAAACAAGGTCTTTCTTTCATATCTGAGTGAAAACTTCACTGCCTCGAAGGTTGAAGTACAGAGCGATAGTATACCAGCCAAAAAATTGCAGATTATACTTGTATCGCTTGTTTCAACTCATACATGTACTTGTATCACTTGTTTCTACTTATACTTGTATCGTTTGTTTCTACTTATACTTGTATCGTTTGTTTCTACTTATACTTGTATCGCTTGTTTCTACTTATACTTGTATCGCTTGTTTCTACTTATATTTGTATCGCTTGTTTCTACTTATATTTGTATCACTTGTTTCTACTTGTACTTATATCGCTTGTTTCTACTTATATTTGTATCACTTGTTTCTAAAGCAGTCCTATGAAGTATATGGCCGAACGGGTCTCGTCCTGCTCATTTATTGCGTCCTTTTTTTGCTGCTGTTGCTCCACACCATCCGACTTGTTTTTGTTCGAAACAGTGTCGAGAACATTGCTGCTGCTGCTGCTGCTGCTGCTGCTGCTGCTGCTGCTGCTGCTGCTGCTGCTGCTGCTGCTGCTGCTGCTGCTGCTGCTGCAGCTACGGAATTCTGCCTGATTGAAGACGTTCAGGCTGTATTTGAGTGCACCTAGCTGACGCTAACGCTGAATGCTTCTCCTTGCAGCTAAGTAGCTGGAGTGTTTGCTGAAGGCCTTTGTTCTGGCCATCATAAATCTTGCGAAGAACGCCGTTAAACTCCACGTGTGAGCAAGACGTTAAAGGGGAACTCAACCCCAAAATGAAACTTTGTCATTTATTGTGAAAGAAAAGAAGAAAATTGCCGGTGATTGCACATTCCAGAACCGTCGCTGGGCTAAGATATGAATGACGAACGGTGCCGCCACATGGTTGAATGGCAGCGCTGTTTGACGCCGCGCCGCCTCCGCTCGGTCCTGACATGTACACACCCATTTAGACCGTCGTGACGTAGGTGACACAAGTGATGTCAGCCGTCTGCGGTACTACATGTACTAGTAGTCTGGCCACCGTGCGATAGCTCTTTCAGGTGCAATTGCATAGCTTTCAATCTTACCTTTTTATCGTTGTGTGCCTAAAGAAAAGTAAAACGATCTCGGGAAGTGGTTCACCATCTCCAACTTCGACGTGTATTTCGGAAGGAGAAACCGCGGGTTTTTCTTTCAAAGTCGATAGCCCCCTACGATAAAGAGCCAGAATGGACAGAAAAAGAATTCGCCGCTAGTGCACTACGTACTTCTCGCATACGGGGTTTGCGAGTTCTTCCTCATCATTGCTAGCCCCGCTTGGATTGACTTCTTCATCGTTTGTGGCGTCTACCCGCACTTCGCAATCCCCGGAGTCGTCAGGGAAGAGAGGAGGAGTCATTTCGATGTCACTCAACGGTATTGACGCACGGAAAAACGAGTCGTCGTCGCACTGCGTCCCTGAATCGCGCACATCCCGATTCGCCGCAGCAGTCTGCGTGGCCATGTCCGCAGTTTTCTTGTGGCATCCTGGTTGAAGAAGACAAACCGAATTTGCGTCGGCAACGCCAACTTGAATGCCAACACAGGCAGACATCTGCTCGCCTCGTTGCCGCAGTGCAGTGCCATCCGGCGCTGTTGATTCTAACGCACCATACAGCGAAGCGTTCGACACTGCGGCTGAGCAGGGCTCGTGGAAGGACGAACATCCGGCTCCATCTTCCCGCAGCATTTCCGCAAGGCTCTGCACGGAAACGAACAGGAAAAAGCCGAGTCACTTGCCGTTAACGCAATCACGCACCACCATCTCTCCAGCGCTGGCCATCGTCAAGGATCCCAGCTTGAGCAAACCACATGCTGCTTCTGTTCAGGCTTTGCCGTGTTCCCTGCCTTTAAACAGCACATATACGTTTTAAGACACTCGGCTTTGAAAAAAGTGATCATCTTACCTTTCGTCGATTACGCCGCTCAGCAGATTCCATTCTTTTGCGCTTCGCGGGAGATTCAGCAGTGAAGGAGGAGAACACGGAGGGAACAGCGTCAACCTTCAGCTGTTCTCGGGGTTGAGTACCCATCAACCCGGCTCGAAAATCTCTTTCAAAATCCTCTGGAGATTAGTGCTCAGAGCAGACGTAGCGAGTGCTCTCACACCGCTCTGGGAGAGATTTCAGGCGAATATCATGCACCCACGCTTCCTCTGCACATCGTCCCGGTGAAAACGATGAAAAACCACTCCTCTTTTCCTTGAATTTTCTGAATTGTTGCATCCAAACGCACCACAAAACACCATCTTAGTAACTTCGATAAGCAGCTACCATAAACTACAATGGGAATGCTGGGAGAAGCGGTGAAGAAAAAAACTTCCACAACATTTACAAGTTGTGCGGCTTGGTATGCTTTGATTGGCTGGCGGCAACCTCACTTGTGTCATCTACCTACGTCATCATTTTTTGGCTGGGCCCCCCAACCCTCAAATTTGAATTGTAAATATTGATCTCAGGTTGGAAGGGGTTGTGGAACGTGGAACCACCAGCGATCGTCTGCTTTTCTTCAATACTACAAATGAAAAAGGGCTTCATTTTCACTTCCCCTTAAAGTGAAGGGCCAAACCTTTTCTTGTGTCAAAACGAGTTGAACGTCGCCATCCAGAACTTCACTGCATGCTTAGTAGCATCATGGCGGGACAACTCTATCCAACTGTATCCGAGAAACATCTTTCTCCGTGATGCGCAAGGTAGCCTAGTATGCAAATTCTGAAAAGTACAATTGACTCCCTGTCCTCTTCCAAATAACAGGGTGTAGGTGCGGGATGGTGCAGGTGAAAACTTGACTTCAGGTGACAGGACTGGTCAGGCCATGCAGGTTCAAACGTCTCCAGGCGTTTCTTTTCCCAGTTTCTTTGCCCGGTTATGAGACTTTGTCAATTTTTCAAGTTCTCAGCAAAAGCCCTCTAGCTCTTTGTTCACAGGATATGCCTCTTGTGTTCTTGTGGTTTACTCTTCAATCAGGTACGAGTAACACCTCAGTTGGATTTTCTGGTACTGAACACATTGTACTGGGCATTTTACGCACGGTCCTCGACAAAGCCGTGGAGACCTGAGATTGACGATATTGCAGACGACCAAATGGCATGGCTGCAGCAGAGCTTGGACGATGCAAGTAAAAATGGTCGCAAGGTTGTGCTTATCGGCCATGTTCCACCTGGGTGAGAATTTTATGTAGCTTCTTGAAGCTGAAGTATGCTGAATGTGCCTTTGCTGGTCATCAGCTCAAAGAGGCCATGTGTGTGTATGAAACCACCGTAGGGGGACTAGGCGTGAAATGATTTGCCCCTCTCCGTGCAAACATCCCTCAACAGTCGTGAACCCTTCGCAGAGTTTAGCACTATTGAGATCAGTATCACCCATCACATGTTCTCGGGCACGACTCGGTAGGGCACCTTCAGCTGTGTGTAGAGCACAAGGTACTAGCTCATGCAAATTTGCCCGGAATTTACCTTGGTAGAACTACTGACCGCTGTATGTTCTCTGAGGAAGACCAGTGAGAAGCTGGCGAAAAGGGAAGTGTGTCTATGTGTTGTAATTGATGTAGAATGTAGTTAGACTAGAGGTAAAGGTGAAAATCAACCCGTTGCCAGCATGCAAAAAAAGTTGCAAGAGCAGCATAAGACCCGTTTCATCTAGGCGCCATCATCGGATACGAGAAAGTATCCTGCAAGAAACCTGACAGTTTACCTTCACCTGTTTCGGGACCTGTCTCAAGACAGGATAGGGCACTAAGGAATGACAATGAATCCCAGGGCTGTACAGGTTAAGCACAAAGGGGCAAGTGTGTGTGTGCGTGTATGCGGGCTCTGCCATGCAATAATGATGCTTTCCATAGAGTGCTCAATTTAATGAAGATTACTAAAGGGCAATTCAAAGAAACTCCGTAGATATTCATAGGCCACAATGCTTGTTGTCTCTTAAAACTTCCAGGGAAATCGCAAAGCGCCTTCAACTAGTAGTGCATTTGAGACCTACCACGTGGTTTATGCTCACTCATGCCTCTGTTTCATTTTCGTGAGGACCATTCTTCACAGCACTAGCACCGGGAGCCGCTTAGCGCACTGACTTAATCTTTTTGAGCAGCACTTGATGGAAATACCCAATGAAGGAAAATCAATAGAGGAGATGCTATAACTAGTGCCAATCATACTTTGTGCACGTCGCTAGGAATGCACATTCGCGGCCGCTAGCTTTTAGTGCGTACTAATGAAGGAACTTTGGCCTGCAGCGGCCGCCACCATGTGACAGGCAGCGCACGTTTTGATTTTCGTGGTTTCTGATCGATTACTAGCTATATAGTGCTCGCACGTAGCGCGCTCCTTTCACTATACACATATACAGCATCGACAGGATCACTTGGCCTCGATCGCTCGAAGGTCGGTCCTGCACTTTGATCTCCAGGGCCATTGCTCTTGCGGGTTTTGTGTCGATTTTTGAGAAAGTTTGGCTCACCGGGATGTCGCCAGAGACTCTAAAAACACTAAAAAAAAAAAAAGTTGTTTCCTCTAGCCTTGGTACCATGGCTATACTACGGCGGAAGCTTCGGGCGTCGGTCAGAGGTTGTTCTCTGCGTCAATCTTCCTTTGTAAGGAGGAAGAATACAGCAAACTTCACCGTTTTTAGAACTTTGTCGCCATTTCGACTTGAATCTGCACACTCTAGACAGCTAATTTCAACTATTGGGCAAAGTCTGCTCTTCAATCTCGCAAGAAAAATGTTACCCGTCTTTGCTCGAACCCCTTGCTCGCCGCCGTCAACCTTGGAAGTCAGCTCCGCCAACGATTCGCGCCTCTCATTGCATGCACTGCGTAACTTCCCCGCAATAAAATAAAGTTGACTTTCGTCTAAGACTGAACAAACTGGAGAGAATAATTTTTAACCAGGCGAGTAATTCAGAATTCAAAGGCTTTTTTTTTGAAACCCGAGTTTTTGTGCCAGAACGAAGCCTGCTTACATGCATCCCATACCCCTCCCGTACCATGGTCCGCCATGCAGGTGCGCATTCAAATGTTCGTGATCGCCGGTAAAGATGTGGAAGGCATCAAAGCCAGTTTGGTTTTCTCTTTGAATTCTCTCCCTTAGTTTGGACCCACACCGGAAAGTTAAAGGCACCACAGTGATTGTATACGACCAGTGGATCAGCAATTACACCAACAGCTACCTTCAACATCTTGACAAGTACAGAACAGCGCTGGCAGGTGAGCAGGGGTGGTGATAGCCAGGGTGAGCTATTGTAGCCACGTACATATGAGAGTGCTTCTTTCGGGTAGTGCATGGCTCGCATTGTTATCTCACATGCACACTCTCGCCTTTTTGCCAATGGCTGGGAAGCTGCTATTAATGCTTGCTTCATTTTAGTGTTTTCTAAGAAAAGTATTCAGCTCAAGCTTTTGAACCAAGCCCTTACATTTTACCCATCCATTGACCAATACATTGGTCTTCTTACCTTAGCCAGTACTTGTGCAAGTGCCTTTCAAAAAAAAAAAAAAGAAAAAAAAAGGAAAAGAAACGGAACATCTCCTTCAATGCAAAAAAGATGAATTTGCTCAAACTTCCTGCAAGAACCGCCTACGGCAGCCAGATTCACCCAGCAGACAGGAGTTGATTTCCTATTCCACCACACTAGCTATCATGAGGGTCGTGTGATGGGACAGTGAACTGTGAAAGCTACTCTCGTCTGTCAGGTGAGTTGGTGCTGCACCAAGTTTGAGCCTCAGTTTTTACATGGAGGATGAGCAAGTGACGATAGACTAGACATGTCAGTGTCAAGACCTGACGCCCTTCAACATACTCTCTGAAGTGGGGGAAGATGATTTTGTCGACGCTTAATGAGAATAGCGAAATGAAGAGAAGACGTCATTTTATTGGCTGTAGCTACCAAATGTCTACTAACTGAACTGCTACTACTGTGTGACTATGAGTGGGATTATGTGTGGGACCATGTGTGGGACTATGTGCATGTAGGACTATGTATGGGACTATGTGTGGGACTATGTGTGGGACTATGTGTGGGACTGTGTGTGGGACTGTGTGTGGGACTGTGTGTGGGACTGTGTGTGGGACTGTGTGTGGGACTGTGTGTGGGACTGTGTGT
>JAOWAR010197066.1:0-15318 GCA_028571005.1 Clathrina lutea | reverse complement strand
TACGGCAAAATACCACATAGTGTTTCGGCGTTCCTGATTGGTCAGTGCCATGGAAACGATCACGTGCCATGTGGTAATCAAATCAATTGCCCTCCTGTATTCGTACTTGACAAGGCTTTTCTTACGTTGATTGGCCAATGCCATAGAAACAGTCGCGTGACATGTGGGAAATAAGCTTTCCTACTGATCTGGAACTCTCGCATGCAACGAAATTTAACTTCCCGGGCGCGGGAAAGATTTCTTGGAACCAAAAGCAGAAGGTATTAAAGGCGAGGTTGGTTTCTTCAAGGGTTGGGCACCACGACGAAAAATATAGCAGCCGCTGACGAGCTGGAATGAAGAAATGGAGAGAGACGTAACCAAGCCGCGATCTGGAGCAACCTGGTCTCTGGGAATCGAGCTCGATCGGAACATTCAGCTTCTGTCCTTGCCATTCCACGTGGCGCTGGATAGCAGCACCGTGCACCTCGTCGGAACACGCGGACGCTAAACGCTAAGCTTCAGGCGCCCTGTCTTCGAAACCAACATCGAAATTTACAGTGACAACCATCTCTCTCTCCGGGTCTCACACTCTCTCTCTCTCTCTCTCTCCCTCTCTCTAGTCTCTGCTTGTTTCTCTCTTCCTAAAAGAAAAAAAAGCGGTAAGGACTCAGAATACCACCCCCTCAAAAGCGGGAGGTATTCAAATCTCCTGCCCGCTGAGCAGCCAATCATTGACCGGCTTTCCATGGACGCATACGCGCGATAGGTTCCTATCCGAGTACGAGGGTCTGGAGCCGATTTCTCCCATGCACCGACGCGCCAACACTGTACAGGGTGGGTCGGACTCGAACCTGCGGTACCTATTCACCTTGCAAACGACAGTCACTCGCGCTATCTTTTCTTCTACTTCTCCGACTTTCTACTCAGCCTCTTGGCTTTCAAAACTAACTTACAGTTCGTCCCTTGTACCATCTTCGTCTTTCCGGGCTGGCTTGAGTGAATCACGTGGAACGTGCTCTCGTTGCCACGCTTGGTGCTGACACTCTCTTGACATCTTCGGGCATCGAGCTCAACCGTGTGCATGTAGGCGATCAAGTATCCTCCGTTGGAAGATGCGACACGGCCATTCTTTTTTGAGGACGGTTTCGCGAACGTGGCGTATTCGGATAGCGCGAGTGACTCTCGTCTGCTAGGTGAATTGGTACCGCAGGCTCGAGTCCGACCCAACCTGTATCTCTGTTTGACGGACGGCGTTCCCGCGAGTCGGCTTTCCATCCTTTCTCTTCTCTTCCTTCTACTTGTCCGACTTTCTCTTCTGCCTCTCGGCCTTCAAAAAGAGATAACTTTAGTGACAAACATGAATTTACGAATGTGTGGCCACCGACATCACGTGACGAGAGTTTTTTTACTGGCGGGTCTGGCATGGGGAAGTTCTTTCACTGTGTGCCAGCGTGATCACGCCGATCCAGTGGTAAGAGCTTGTTCCATTCTGGCCATTCCTGGCTCTCTCTTCTTCGGCCTTCCCATTTCTGAACCCTTTTCTGCCGTTCCCCCACCTCGGTGGGTTCGTCTGGCTGGGTTTTGGTTGCGGGCCTGGCCTCCGTCGCGGCCTCCGTCGCGGCATCAGGACTGAGTGTCTCTTGTGGTGCCCTCTCAGATATTGTGACTGTTAGAAGTTAGCAACGCAGTGCAAGGAGCAACTCCAATAACCTTCGAAGCAGGCGACCATTGATTTGCCGGATAAGCACGGACAAGTGCATTTCAATTCTTAGTTTGGTGCATCTCACACCACGGTGGGCTGCAGTTAGCTCGATAGGGATTATTAACGAACCATTGCACGGCTCACTTCATTAGACGAGATAAGACAAGGCTCGAGAGAGATAGTGAGACTCAGAGTATGAAGTTCAGAAGAACTGTTGTACAGGGGCGCGCGTAGTATCTTTTCTTTCTACATGTGTCTATATTCCAAGCACGCAAACGGTGTTTGTCTGTCTCCCGTGCATGGGATATGAACGTCGGACGCCGGGTGGAGGACAGGGTGGCAATTAGAGTATAGCAAGCCCACGGACGTCCTTTACCCTTCTGAGTAACGTCTTCGGTTTTCATGCCTGCCCATACCAGGCTTGTACACGTTTGCCACGATTCTGGACTGGTGGACTTCTTCGGGTTTCGTTGATCGACAGCCGACGGGATGGCGTCCATTACTTTTAACCATGGCGAAGGGTTTCGAATGATGATGTCGGAGGCTACAGCCAACAGCTTTCGCTGAATCCGTATAATATGCGATGATTGGCACCATTCCGAAACGTTTCCGGAAAAGCCGGGTGCCAGTGATAATGAAGAGATGACAAGGCGAAATTCGAGCCGGAGGTTGCAATGATCGGCGCGGATCGGTAGAGATAGAAGGTCTTAAGAGTCACCTGCAGCTTACCAAGCCCGCGGGAATGCTTGTAACAGAAAAAGCAATCCAGCGCGTCTCTTTCTATTAGCACCCAGAACATGCATAGAAAGATGTTATCCTTTCCTGACTGAAGATGGCGGGAGTCGATTACTGCTTTTTGTCCAACGTCTTTTGCCCATTAGTTGATGACCCTTTTTTGCCATAGCAGCCTTTATGCCCAGGTTTCTTTTTTCTCCCCGACTGTCTCACTTCTGGTGCTCCTGCCACGAGAAAACACCTCAAAATTGCCTAACTGCGGCATACGTCGAAATCGGCCCTCTTTGTAAAACATCTCGATGCATGAGCTGATCCTGCCTTGGTTTGTCGGAACCGTGTATTTTCCGACTCGGCCTCAACCCAACGGGAAATGCAGTGATCATGACGCAGCCGTTAAAACTTCATTAGCGCGCGACAACCTTGCTGATCGTCATCTGATGATCCGAAGTGACAGGTCTCTTCAGTGTGGCCGCATTCACCACCGCGGAGGCTTTGCTCGACCCACGCAGATTTCCTAGCTATTCACCAAAGACTTAAATCATGTCTTGATGACCGTGATAAAGCCTCGTGCTTGCTGATCGAGGTTTTCTCAGCGCGTCGTCTCTTGGTCTTCAGTCCTTGGTGGACATCCAAGAAGAGACAAGAGAGCCGCCGTTGTGACGCTTGCAGCTGGCCTGCCGGAAAATATTTAAGGTCATCATTCTGACGCGCAACGGTGCAATCACTTGACAACAGCCGGTCTAAGCACGATGACTTAGACTTTGGAGAGCAATCCTGTAGGTTTATCACGATAAGGGACTCCGAGGCTAGACTTGACATCAGTCCGTATATCGGGTTGGGAGATTTGTGTATTCCGCCAGACAGACGGATAGGCGGAAGCCCCTAGGGTACACTTCACGTTATCGCATCCTCGCTCAGTCCTGATGCTGTGATGGAATCACGGCCCGCGACCCAGGTCATGACGTCAAGACTCCTCGGCCGCGGGCCGTGCCTCCATGGCAGCATCCGGATTTTCTGAAAGCACGGCACTCAGGCTGTTTGGTCTCTGATTACTCTTGACAATGCGCAACAACTGTGAAAGTACTCCATTGCAGACTGCTCTTGAAAACATAGCATTTTCAGACATAGTCCGTTCTGAATACTCTTGAAAATTCGACGTACTCCGGAATATTATCTGTTCAGATTATCTATGAAAACGGTGCGTCTTCACAGGCAGAATACTCCTTGGGAAAGTGGTAGTGGACTCTGAATACGCCTGAATATTTTGAGTATTCTTGATTACGGCCAAACATCCGAGGTTAGATTACGTCTGACGTCGACGAAGCTGCCGAGAATTGCGAAATGCACATGGACTCAGACTTTTTACATGTACATAATACACCCCAAGCTCGTTTGCACAGGACAGCCTGAAGAGAGACTCGTTTGGTTATTGCTTCGAGGTCAGCACAGCACATCAATGGTTAGCCATAGTCGGTCAGTGTTTCTACTTCAAGCTTAACTTCCCATTCCGCTCCCCTCAGTCTCAGGAAAAGAGCTCCGCCTTTCATGCCTTCCTGAGCTATCTGGATCAGTGCTCTGCAGTTATCCTTCTCTTCGTGCAATCCCACAGCGGCAAAATTCGAGTGCAATCACGCCGGGTCTTTGCGCGCTGCTGAGACCGGACACCCGAAAGGATTTATCACTGTCAAGGCTGTGATGCAAGGCTTATGCTCTGTAGTGGGTAGCTGGGAAATCGATTTTCCCTGGTGGCGAGCGAGGGCATTAATAGGCTTATCAGTGTGCACCGATATCCGACCAGCAACATCTTCGCACGAACCAACGGCTACACGCCACCACCGTATCAGTTGCGGATTGAGGTTCAGTCGGAAATCACCCCGATCAAGCAATGACGTCTGAAGCTTCTGATCTTGTCGCATTTAAAGATCTTGCGTTGGGGAATGGCTTACAAATTAGATTGGCAGCCACGCGATAATCACATTACCCGTATCAGAACTCTATGCAGCTCAGAGCGGTGAAAGATGCGTCAAACTCGTAACCGCATTTTCGTCCTATCCGACCTGCTGTAGGAGAGTAAGCGGTCGACTGACTAGACGCTTTGGAGTCTGAATTCTGCTCATCGCACTGTCTTGCTAGACACCCTGGATATTTTTCTGCACTATGATTCAGTCGCCGTGACACAGCGACGGAGGCACAGTACGCGGCTGAGGGCTCCCGATCAAGCCACCGAGACTACGCCGTGAAGTCATCTTTTCCTGTGGAGTTGAAGCTTTCTTGCTCATATCCTAATATCCTGAAACAGACATTTTGACCTTTAAAGCTCGTTCCGAGCTCTTTCAGCATACAAGCACTTATCTTAGCCGGCAAGGTGACTGCCGCTGATGTGCTGGAGGCCCGCTGACTACACGTGAACAACACGTGAACAACACGTGGGTTGGGCAAGCAACTGTACAGATGGTTTGTTTGTGACCCTCATGTTTTGATGGCTAGTCGCTTCTTTCATGGAAAACTCTTTGCTTGCTTTGGCAAAGGCCAAGCCTGTTGTCCCCGCAATAAAAGCCAATTTGCGTGAGAACAGCATGAATTGCCCAAAAAGAGCAGATCAGCGGCTTTGATTCTTCTGAAAAGACATTGTTTGTGTTGACAAAAAATGAACTGACAAAAACTCACTTCCTCGGTACATGAAAGAGGAATTCCAGGACCGCCTTAAGGACAGAGAATGAGACAAAGTGTTTGGCAAAGAAAAGAAAAAGAAAATAATATGCATGGTTTGACAAAAAGAAAAACATTCAATTGAAAGCTGCCGAAAATGGAGCGTGCAAATGATGAAAGTGTCGTTTTGTAGTCTGAAGAAGAACTTTGAAGAAGCTGGAAAGACACAGAACTTGCTCGTTAATGTTTGCTGGTTGAAACCAAGTAGTTGATCCACACTGCTTTTTTCCCTGCCGATCAACAAAAGAAGTTGTTAGAAACGAAACTGGTGTCTCTCAGATAGGATGTGTTTTCAGACTGAGCCAGGCAGCAGCGGTAAAATCTGCTTTTCAGTTCATTGAGCAGCACACGTGCTTCTTTCCATGCAAGTCAGCACAGAGTCTTTCAGCAACAGTGGAAAGAGCACTGTACGTAGATGTTTGGCTCTGTGTCATTTTCCCCAAAGAAAGCTGTGCTCCTCTAACATGAATAGATGGCTACCTTAGCTCTGACCCCAGTTAATTCTCAGTTCTCAATCTGCATGGCCTCTTCCCCGCCTGTAAATACACATGGTAACCACACAGAAAGTCATTCGACACTGAACAAGGAAACAAGAAGGCAAGCAAAGCTGCCATATCACAGGTAGCATCGGGGTGGCCTTTTTCCGATCAAAACCGTCTGGCATGCCATGAGCCACTCAATAGACCATCTGGCAAGCAAATCAGTGAGACTCTCCACCCAGGTATTCAGACAGATCTCGAGACATGATCTGTGTCAATGTAGATGTGAGCGTCTCAGACATATAGTATCTTCCAGAGATCCACCCGCACACAGTGCGGTGATTTTAATGTTCTTAAGTCTTACTTCTAGCAGTTTGACTGTACCTTCAGTCTTTGCCGGTGATGCTTAGGAATCTATTTTCCCCGCTGGCCTGGATTGTTTTTCTTGACATGACAGTAGTGTCCACTGTACCCTGGTTGGCATACACATTCTTCATGTCCGTTATGAAAAAGGCAATTTCCGCCATGGAGACAGAACAAGGTGCATGGCTTCGACGTTGGACGTACTGGAACTGAAAACGAAAAAATAGATGGACGCAACCAACTTGAAGGGAGATTGATCAAACGGATAAATTGATTTGAGTACATTTAAATGAATGTCATGAGGCCAGGACTCAAACCTACGAAAAGCAGTCGCCTCACAAGCATGAAGCATGAGTCACTCTCGCCGTCCGCTACGTGATCACACCATCCTAAAAAGGATGGCAATGGTCCAGCATCAAGTCAAGATATCTTGTCAATGGCTTGGAAGCTGGTACAAGCTTCAAAAAAAAGGAAGAAAGAAAGCCTTGCAAGCTCCACACATTTCTGTCTGCTTTGCCATGGTATTAAGCGGCTAGAAGAAGTGTCACAGGTCATTTTTTAGCAATGCACCAGGGAGACGTGCAGCTAGTTATCTCCGAAGCCCCCAAATATTGAACAGAAATTGTTTTATAAATGCATCTGAGACTTCAGTTTGGACATTCTGACTTACCGTGACAGATAATTCCCCCAAAGTTTGGTGTGCACTGACACCTAAAGCCGTCTGGAGATCTTTGATCGACTACACATGTTCCTCCATTCAGGCATGGAAACGGGCAATTGATGTTGTCTGAGCACAAGAAGCAACCCAGATTGAAAATACACACCCCACATTGATCAGAGACGTGCTTTCTTCTGGGATGCTTGTTGTTTTAACACGCTCAGGCTAAACTAGAGGGTCTCACTCTCAGCTAAGTTTGCACCTAAATATCACCCCATGCATGCACAGTGATGCTGTTGATGATTTTGTCACTTCTATGACCCTACTTACCACCTTCAATTTCCCTCACTTCCTACAAACGTGAAGAAAACATTAATTATTCACCTGGCAGACCCGTAGCTAGGGGGTTTCCAGGTTGGTCAGCAACATTCCCTGGTTTAAAGGAACCACTCTCTTACATAGTACTCATTGAAGCCAGGAGTGCTCGTTTGACTCCTGCTCGTAGCCAGCTCGGCGTAAAAGGAGGCTCTTCAACTTTCCGGACATGAATGTATCGGTGTGTCAGTGGCGCTGCGTCGATCTACGCACCGTGCCCTCAAAGGTTTGCTCCCGCATCCGCTTTTGTGTCTCTATCAAGTGCTTCAATCTTGATTGCAAAGTCGTCAAAGTCTGCAAATTAGCCCGGATTCTCTTTCTCGTCCTGGTTAAAGTGGATTCATCCCTCCTTCCAAAAGCACTTCTTGCTTGCTGGAGAATCGTCTTTCTGAGCTTCAATGTTGCATGGTATTACGAAGGACACTGAGAAGTTGATCTGACTTGAAACTTGAAAGCTCTCTGTTTAGAAAGATCGGGACTCCCCGTGTCAGGCAGTCCATTTTCATGGATTAATTCATTGAGAAGGGGGATCGGATTTCTTCTGCATCGATCGTGAAGAAAGGCTGTCATAGGCATGATCGAATAAATTTTACGTCTAAAAACTGGACTCAATTTACACAGTTTTTTTGTGAATGACACCCCACCTGGAAGAGTAAAATTGTTGTGGACCGCATGCGTTGGAAATTTTCTACTAATAGATAAAACCGCTAGGTTTTGCGATGTGGTTCCTATGTCAGATTTTGTCAGAATTAAAAGACAGGGTATGAGCCAACTTGAAGTTTCAAATTTTCTTGGGGAGGACCCCAGACCTCCCTCTAAGGAACACCTCCTGAGTTCCAAGCAAGCTACATGCCTGGCTAGCTTCCTTACTGATTCAATATTTTTCTCCGCATTTCTGAGGAAGGCCTATTCAGCCTTGGTCGAAACATAAAGTTAGTTCAAATTATTCAGGGAGAGACTGGAGCTAGGTCAGCAATATTTTCGCAGTAGTCTAAAAATCATGATGGTGTGAATGTTGCCAGTTACAGCTTTCCTTCCTCCTCTCAGGTTTAACCATGGTACAATCAAACCATTTTACCTTTCTGCTTTTCCGGGAATCTGTGAACTGGTAGTGAAAAGTGCCTTTCCCGGAACCAAAATGCCAACAACAGCTGCCCAGACCATTTGGCTGGCTAAATTAAAATAGTCAGTGCGTTGAACATAGAACATTCTCCAGTACATAAACTGCCTCTCTGGAAGAGGGCCTGGTTAAGGGACCGTGCTTCCATATACGCTGGCCCTGCCGGATCCTCTGAGGTTAAATGCACGGAAGCTTTCAACTTACTATGTCGTGTTGTGTTACTACATTGACTCAGTGTAATCAATTGAGCCCGGGTTTGAGGCCGATCAAATATGATAGTTTCCACGTAGACTGGTGATTTAATTTGATAGACTTTCTAGGCCGTCGACCAAAGAAACGTGTCAACCCCGCGGAAGGTTATCAATCTGCCATCGCTTCTCATTTGGCAGCCAACAAAGGCGTATTGCTGTGAGAGCTACCGCGAGTTGGACTTCGAGGTCCTGTCTTGTTGCCGTTCACAACATCATCGGAACATTCTTGAGGCAATGTTCATTCATGTTCTCACCCCTGTTTTGTGTAAACAAAAGCCATTCGTTGCAGAACTCACCCTCTTCCAGCACTCACACCCCTCAAAAGTAGTTCAAGCATGCACACTCCACCCACCCACATGCAAAGTAGTCTGCCTACCAACGCACACATCACTTCTTGCACTCACACCAATCACCCTCACCACATCCACACATCTAGTTACGGGTTGACTTCACACACTGTTACGCTTGTTCTCTGTATATATTGTGGCTCCTTGCGTTTGTTTAGATTGTTCCCTGTATGTCTCTGAGGAAAAGGGAAAGAAAACTAGTTCAGACATGAAATCGAAGTCGTCTACGTGTGCTTTACTCGGTGTATTAGACTTCTTTTCTTTGAATTTTTCCCAATTAAGATGTGAAAAGTCGATGAGGCAAGGAAAGATGAGCCGGACAAGGTGGCTGATGCTGTCCAACCTGCTAAACTTCACCTCAAGCAGCTTGAATGGAGGCATGCATGAAGTCACGAAGGATTGCCAATTTGCAAGTAAGATTTCTTCGCACCATGCTGAACGACCGTTGCAGTCCTGTGAATTTGAATGACGCAGTCCTGATTCGTGGAAAATTGAGGCCTTGCAGGGAGCCAGAAACAGAGATCTACCATAATGGCAATGATAGGTGATCATGATGGCTTCCTGATTCATGCTGAGGTCCATGTGAAGGGTTGTCAGCACCCGCATCATGCCTTGCTTCCAAGGATTAGATTAAAAGCGCTGGTTGAAGCAGAATTCAACAAACGCTTAATTTATTGGAAACATAGGACACTGGAAAAGGATAATACTTACATCGGAAATTCTCACAAAGGCGTCCAAAGTACTGGGGTCGGCATGAGCAATACTGACTGGATCTGACGCGATTGCAAGTTCCACCATTGGCACATTGTAGCGTGCAAGGCTGGGGGGCTTCAACGACTGAAAGAGAAAAAGGAAACTTCGAGAGATGAAGTAGGAAATGGCCTGTCAGGAGATGGTAGCTGGGCAGGCTTTCGTGCAGCTGGACCAGGATATATATAGCTTTCTGTGCAATGATGGAAATTAAATTTATTGCAGACTGTTGAATATGACACTTTTGCTCCTTGTCATCAACGGTCCCCACAGACTGATGCGTTCCCTTTATGTGCTGTGCTTAGGTAGTGAACTCTCTGCTAACTGAATAAGACAGGAACAGCAGCTGGCTTGCCCTGTTGCAGATTGGGAGACAGGGGGCAAGTTCGGGACTAACAGCTTTTTAGAAACTAAGCGCAGGAATTGGCATCTTGATTTGCGGTTGTCTTTGTCAAACTAACACTTCTAAAAATATGAACTTTTTTTCAAGAAATTTGCAAGAAACTCACCTTTCTTTATTAGTTTTGGGTGTGATAGTCATGAGTTCTTACTTTGACAGCTGTCGCCTCTGAAACCAGGCGCGCATAAGCAGTGTTCAGAGGTGCTACTGTGGAAGCACGTTCCACCGTTCAAGCAGGGATGATGGCAAAGGCGATCTGCGGGTATGGCAGATATGAGGACAATTAACAGCAAGGAATGAAAGAGCAATACTCCCAAGGTCAAGTTTAACTAAGGTAGAAGGACAGATTAAAAGAATGCCGTTGAATGTGGATACCTTCACTTCCCCCTTTCCCCTCCTCCTCCTCCTCCTCCTTCTCCTTCTTTTCCCCCTCCTCTTCATCGTCGCCGTCGTCGTCATCCTCCTCCTCCTCCCTCTCCTCCTCCTCCTTCTCCTCCTCCTCCTCCTCCTCTTCCTCCTCCTTCTCCTCCTCTTCTTCTTCTCCTTCTTCTTCTTCTTCTTCTTCTTCTTCTTGTCTTTCTTCAAACCTTGTCATATGGAGAGAACAAGGACGGTGTCTCATGGCGAATGCATGAGCCCGAGTTTTGTCCTCGTACTAATAGAACTGGTTGTCCATTTCAAGAGAATAATTGACTTGTCTTAACATGCATGTAAGCGTACACTACACATTCAGTCTTTTACCGGCCTCGCACAGCCCAAGTACTTACTTTCGCAGTTTGTCCCGCTGTAGCCGTGTGGACAGACACACTTTTGAGCACCCCTGACAAAGGCACAAACTCCAGAATTCAAACAATAAAGTGTGCAGCGCGGAGCTGAAGTGAAGGGAGAAAGGAAAGGGGAAAGGTAAAGCGACTGAGACGATGAGGGGACCAAGAACCAGCTATAGAACCTTGAATTTGTCACTCTGAGAAAGGCAAGGAAATCTGATAAGATTTATCAGCCACTATCCGAGATATTAGGCCCGGTATGAACGTGACGTTCACAGCAGCCAGCACTAAGTATCCAGCAAATGTATAATGGTGGCCGTCCAATCGCTATGGCCAGTGGACAGTCACCGTAGACATTTTCTGCATCCCCAGCTCTGATGTAAAACTAGACAAGAGGCTATTGTAGTTAGTCAAAGGAAGGCGGCTGGCACTGAAGGTAATCAAGTTAATTTTGTGCTGGGTGTTGTGGGAATCGTACCCAATCCTGTGGGTGTGACAACAATGTGTATGTCACCCATGCACGTCTTACCTGATCTGACTAGAGCACCAAGACTATGCAAAATGCAAAAGGATCGAGTCTCATTTGAAAACCTCATACTTGGTAGCCCAATATACACTCACTCTGGCAGTGCTCGCCCTCGTAGCCAGGCTGGCAATAGCACGTTGGCGAACTTCCTACAAAAGTGCATCGTCCACCATGTAGGCACGTTTTCTTGCAAATGCGAGCTAACCAGAGGTGAACAAAAACAAGATCCCTGATCATTAGTTGCTGGGGACCCAGTAGGAGGGTTTGAACTCAGGTTAGGCTGGCTTGAGCCTTTCGATGTTTGGGCATGATTTCTATAGTTATTGGCCATCTTATTTATTGAAGAAATCTGATCAGAGTGCAGCAGAAAATAAGAAAACTGCGAAAGTGACCTTGATGGATGTCGCAGAGCAGGCAACCTTTTGATATGGCCCGCAGTACACGCCGTAACGGTACAAGGTAGCTTCAAACCCAAGCGGCCATCAATCATTAACCGCACCCGGCGCTCTTGATAGCTGGCACGACTCTTACGTTTGCTTGCAATCAGCCAGGATCAGTAAAGGTTTGGGTTTGAGTTTGACACCTTCAATTGAGAACACAGCGCCCTTGGGTCACAGCTCACGCTGTAGAAAGCTACTGGGCCAGTCGATGGAAGTGTTTAAACAAGGCGACGCCGATCAGCCCATGGTCTTCTCATTTTTGGCAGCGAGAAATGCACAGGAGTTCACTCACTCTCACAGTTCCCGCCTTGGTAGTCCCTGGTGCAGCTGCACACCTGACCGCTGCCATGGAAACGACACGTCCCTCCATTGAGGCAGAGCTTGCTGCACACTGAAGCACAGTGAACACAAACACAACGGCTACACTACTAAGCTTAAAAAAGAAAAATCGTCCGAGAGGCGTGGTCAGGGACAATACTACTTGGAAGAAAAGACAATAGAAGTTTAACTAGAAGAAAATACTTACAACGCTATAATGAGGGCTCATCACAGAGATGCCTGTCTTAAAGATTGCCAGCTTTTTAAATTTCTGCTGTCATTGCTCCTTCACGGTGTCTACATAGATGTCGTACAATTGTGTAGATGCCAGACCACACCAGGCGGTAAGTAATGTACAACACAATTAACCGTTCGCCCGAGGACGTCAGTCGATCGAATTTTTGGAAAAAATCTTCTCTCTTTCGCACATCGTTTTCTTCTTTCGTCCTTTCATTGGACTTGGAAAGATTGAAGCAACCCGCTATATTCATTATGGCGGTCCACCACTATTTCGGTTCTGGCCCTGAGCATTATAGCAGGCCTTAAAAACTTCACATTGGAAGGAAGAGACGTGACCGCACGGAGAAAATAAATAAAATTTTATGAAGCTCATAATCCGTGCCGTGACCGGGACTCGAACCTGCGGCACCATATCGCCTATTGCAGACGAGAGTCGCGTTACTATCCGCTACGCCATCACGTCATCCTTGAAACGCATGGGCAATGGGCAATGGGCAATGGGCAATGACAGCTTCAAGGTCAGGCTATCTCGTCTACACGGGGGTCCTCGGTCTCGAAGATGGTAGAAGCGAGGGAACACCGGACGGTTAGCACGTACAGCGTGATTCAAAATGACCGGCCCCGAAAGGAATGGTCAAAGCCGAGCTAGCGTGGTCAGATTGGAAAGAAGAGATGCGACCGCACGGAAAAAATAAATTGATATCGAGAAACAAATTTAGGAAACTCGTACTCCGTGCCAAGACCGGGACTCGAACCTGCGGCACCAAATCGCCCAGCCGACGAGAGTTGCCTTTCTATCCGCTACTCCATCACGTCATCCTCAAAAAGGATGGGCAATGGCGCAGCTTCAAGGTCAGGCTATCTCGTCTACACGGGAATCCGCGGTCTGGAAGATGGAACACCGGACGGTTAGCACGTACAACGTGATTCGCCCTGATCGGCCCCCGAAAGGGATGGTCAAAGCCGAGCTAGCGTGGTCAGATTGGAAAGAAGAGATGTGACCGCACGGAGGAAATACATCGAAGTCGAAGAAAACTTTATGAAGCTCATACTCCGTGCCACGACTTGAACCTGCGGCACCAAATCGCTCAGCAGACTCGAAGCTGAGCTGTCCTGGCTAATTTGGCGTCCCCGCGGATTTGGCATCCCATGGCCCATGTCATTTTAAGCTTTTGTGTGCCTAATCTGGCATCCCCCATGTCATTTGGCACCCGCTGGATTTGGCATTCCCACGTCAAATTAGGCAACTTTGCCTAGCATCTCCGCCATGTCAGCCAAGGCAAATGTTTTGGCCTAATCTAGCATCCGTCCTGCCCGCCTGCCAGCCTGCCTGCTCGTCTGTCTGTCTGTGTGTCTGTGTGTCTGTCTGTCTGTCTGTCTGTCTGTCTGTCTGCCTTTCTTTCTGTCTGTCTGTCTGGCTCGCTGGCTGGCTGTCTGTCTCTCTGTCTGTCTGCCTGCCTGTTTGTCTGTCTGTCTGTCTGTCTGTCTGTCTGTCTGTCTGTCTGTCTGTCCAGTTGTCTGTCTCTCTGTGTGCCTGTGTGTCTGTGTGTCTGTCTGTTTGTCTGTCTCTCTGTCTGTGTGTGTTAAAGAATTTTGTGTGTGTATGTGTGTGTGTGTGTGCATGTCTGTCTGTCTGTCTGTCTGTCTGTCTGCGTGTCTGTGTGTCCACCCGTCAGTGTGTGTGTGTGTGTGTGTGTGTTCTTCTCTCTGTCTGTCTGTCTGCCTGCCCGTCTGTCTTCCAGCCTGTCTGTCTGTCTGTCAGTCAGTCTATCTGTTTTTCTGTCTATCTCTATGTACGTCTGTCTGTCTGTCTGTCTGTCTGTCTGTCTGTCCGTCTGTCTGTCAGGTTGTCTCTCTGTCCGTCCGTCCGACCATCCGTACGTCCATCCGTCCGTCGTTCCGTTGGTCCGTCTTTAAGTCCGTGCGTTCATCCTTGCGTCTGTCTGCCCGTGTATGTGTACGTGCATCCGTCTGTGCGTACGTACGTGCATCCATCCGCTCATTCGTGCGTCTCTCCCCGCGTCCCTCCGTGCAGCCGTCCCTCCTTCCATCCGTCCGTCCATAAATAGGTCCGTCCGTAACTCCGTCCGTGCGTCCGTCCGTGCATCCGTGCTTCCATCCGTTCAGCCGTGCGTCCATTCGTCCATTCTTGCGTGCGTGCGTCCGTCCGTGCGTCCGTTCGTCCGTCCATGGGTTCGTTCTTCCATCCGTCCATCCGTGCGTTCGTCCGTGCGTCCGTCTGTTTTTCCGTGTAATCTTCCATGCATCCGTCCGTCCTTGCGTCCTTCTGTCCATGCGTTCGTCCCTCCGTCCTTCCTCGCCCCCGTCCTTGCGTCCATCCTTCCGTCTGTCCGTCCGTGCGCCCGTCTTTCTGTCCATGCGTCCGTCCTTCCGTCCGTGCGTCCGTCTGTCCGTCCTTCCGTCCGTCCGTCCTTCCGTCCGTCCGTCTTTCCGTCCGTCCGTCCGTCCGTCCTTCCGTCCGTCCTTCCGTCCGCCCATCCGTCCGTCTGTGCGTCCATCCGTCCGTCCGTCCTGTGTTTGTCGGAGTTTGTCCGTTCATCCTTCCTTGCTTCCGTCTTTGCGTACGTCCGTCCATTCGTCCTTGCCTCCGTCCGTCAGTCCGTCCGTTCCTGCGTCCATCTGGAAGGGCATCGGTCCGTCCGTTCGTAAGTCCGTCTTTCCTTGGATCCTTCTGTGCGTCCGTCTGTCCGTGCGTCCGTCTTTCCGTCCGTGCGTCCATCCGTCCGTTCGTCCATCCGTCTTTCCCTAAGTCCGGCAGTCCGTGCGTCCGTCCGTTCGTGCGTTTATCCGTCCGTCCTTCCTTCCTTCCGTTCTTTTTTCCGTCCATGCGTCCGTCGGTACGTCTGTCGGTGCGTCCGCCCGTTTGGCCGTGCGTGCGTCCGTGCGTTCGTCCGTCCGTCCGTCCAAAAAGACTAGGGGATGCCAAATCAGCAGGAATGTCAAATTAGGCAGGACTGCTATGATTAAAATGGCGTTCAATCCGTTTGTCCATCCGTTCTACCTCCATCCGTCCGTACCACCTCCGTCCGTCCTACGTCCGTAGGTCCGTCTTTAAAGACTGGCGGAGAGGGGGGGGGGGGGGGCGGCCAAATCCGGGGGGATGTCAATTTAGGCCGGGCTAGGCTGCCAAAAATG
>JAOWAR010196955.1:0-15320 GCA_028571005.1 Clathrina lutea | reverse complement strand
TTCTTCTTCTTCTTCTTTTTCTTCTTCTTCTTCTTCTTCTTCTTCTTCTTCTTCTTCTTCTTCTTCTTCTTCTTCTTAGCAATTGATTGCTTTGTGTAGAGAGTTGGCTTGCTTATCTACAGACATAAATCTTGTTATGTATCACAATCACGGTCCATTTGAACTCAAAATTATACAGTTAGTACACCAGCCAGTCCTCCTTCCCATGATCTTGGTTTCACAATTATACAGCTAGTGGACCAGCCAGTCCCCCATCCCAAGAGGTTGGTTTCACAATTATACAGCTAGTGTACCAGCCAGTCCTCCATCCCAAGAGGTTGGTTTCACAATTATACAGCTAGTGTACCAGACAGTCTTCCGTCCCATGAGCTTGGTTTCGCAATTATACAGTTAGTGGACCAGCCAGTCCCCCATCCCAAGAGGTTGGTTTCACAATTATACAGCTAGTGTACCAGCCAGTCTTCAGGTCCCATGAGCTTGGTTTCGCAATTATACAGCTAGTGTACCAGCCGGTCCTCCATCCCATGAGCTTGGTTTCACAATTATACAGCTAGTGTACCAGCCAGTCCTCCATCCCATTAGCATGGTTTCACAATTATACAGCTAGTGTACCAGCCAGTCCCCCATCCCATGAGCTTGGTTTCACAATTATACAGCTAGTGTACCAGCCAGTCCCCTGTCCCATTACCATGGTTTCACAGGTTCCTTCTGCTCCTCTTGTGTAAAGATGTTTGATTTGATGGATGTCCATGGCGATGGAGTGATCACTCCAAAGGACTTCGAAGATCTTCCACGTGCAACATGGCGAAAGCTCCAAGCTTTTGTTGAGCCTGACACTGTTTACTCTAACTCCTACTGGCTGGAGTTTGCCAACTTGGAGTACGAACAAGTCTTGTGAGTGATCATCGAATAGCCTGTATGCTGACCAACATTGATGGAGTTTGATAAATCTCTCCGTAACATTAGCTTTCCTTAACTGCTTTTTTAGCCTGTAGTTTGAAAAGCATTGGCATGTCACAAGAGCCCTGGTGCCATGGCGCAATGCCACTGAAGAAAATGTCAACTTTCATTTGTCCATGTATATTTTTTGCATTTGTTAATGTGCTCTTCCTCTCACACTCACCTCAGGAGGACAATGACGAGAGCTTTCAAGAAGTACAATGTCATGGACCGACAGGACTTTGTTGATGTTTACCACAAGGTAATTCGTAAAATGAAACTTGAGCAGAAACACCAAACCTGGTTTTCCAGATCTTGTTGTTGCTATTTTTTAAATTTGTTGAATCGTCGCCATCTAAGATCCAATTGCAAGTGTCCATGTGCAGTTGGTTTGAATTCAAAGATAGTGCTTCTCGGTCTCAACCACACACACAGTGAAGATAGTGCTTCTCGGTCTCAACCACACACAGTGAAGATAGTGCTTCTCGGTTTCAACCACATACAGTGAAACCTGCATTTTGCGACCACCCCCTGGGGCGGCCAAAAGTGGTGTTATAATGCAGGTGGTCTTAAAATGCAAGTTCAGAGAAAATACCCGCAAACCCTTTGCAAAACATACTAGAGAGTAAGATCAGATCTTCCAATTTTCCCGTCATGGTGAGGAACGCCTTCACCATGGTGCCATGTACAGTAGGCAGTCTATATGTACGCTTGTCTACACGATGTGTCAACACTGTCTGCAGTCGATCTGTAGTACAGATCGTGTGGGTCCGGTTCGGTCATGGCATGTCCACATGTGATCGCAGTTTTGAGACTGGTCGGTACGTGCACGGTCGTATAAGGCAGGTTACACAGCGAGTTTCAGCCATCTTTTGGCGGTCGCTGGTTACGCGGTTTGGCAGGTGGTCACATAATACAGGTACTTTGCGGTACGAAACCCTCGGTGATTGTGGTCGTAAAACGCAGGTGGTCGTAAAATGCAGGTGGTCGTAACATGCAGGTGGTCGTTAAATGCAGTGCTCGTTAAATGCAGTGCTCGTTAAATGCAGGTTTCACTGTATACATCTTACTTGATTTACATGCCCTTGTTGCTTTGCCCTCTTGCAGCGAGTAAAGGGTAGCGAGTACTACGGCAACAAGGTAACTGGTGTGTACCAGCTTGTGAGAAAAAAATAGGCAGAGGAAGCTTTTCATTGAGAAATGAAAACTTCTGTACTGCATTTTGTGACCAGGAGGCCTGGCTGGATGTAAAGGCAAGGGCTAGTGAGGAGGATCATTCGAGGGTAAAAAATTTGCGACGGTAAGAAGTGCAATCGGCGCGCACATCCAAACCAAGCCCAAAACACGTACAGCCTCCATCTATCGAAGGAATGCTCGAGTAACTTGAACGAAGGCTGTATGAACAGTGAGTAAGGGCGTGGAGATGGCGTCATTCACACCCCTCATCTTTTCAACATCTAGTGGCGTGGGTCTCACAGCCAAAGTTACCCGCGAGTGGTTTGCTTCCCTTCCAGCCAAGGCACGGAGCGCGTCCTACCGGCCAATTGTAATAATAATATATTGGGCTGCCCCTGTTGTAGGATCAGCTTTGCTCCTTGCAGTCGTCTAACATGTGCCCGCGAAGGTAAAGATCGCATAAATGGGGATGCCTTGGCTGCCCACAGCTTGCAGTTGCAGAGGGATAGTTCTTGTAATGCTTTGCCAACATTGGCAACTCTACTGTATTTGTTACTTGTCCTTTCCATACCTATGTATCGATCTTTTCTTTTAAATACTTAAACTGCATTTCGTTGCAAGTACCTGACATTTAGTCTTTTCTGTCGGGCATTATCGTCGATTCTACCTTGTACACGTATTTCAGAGAAGTTATAAAGAAAGGCAACCTTGCCCCCTCATGCAGGGAAAACGTTAGCCATATGGAATCACTAATCTCCCACGAACATGAGAGACAGAGGAAAAATGGAAAGAAAAAAACAGTTTGCCTTTCTAGATAATAGAGTGATTTTCGGTTTGGCTTGCCTAGAGGATGTTTTTGTCAGCTGCCGGCTTTAGTCTTGGAATCCTGCGGAGAACAAACTATTAAAATCAATATATCAAGAGCTCTTCGTTTTTGCAAAGAGTATTTTGTTGTTGTTGTTGTTGTTGTTGTTGCTGTTGTTGTTGTTGTTGTTGTTGTTGTTGTAGTAGTTGTTGTTGTTGTTGTTTATTGTTCGGTGTTTAAGGTGATGATCGGCACTCGTTCAGTGTTCTCTTTTCTTTTACCGAATTCGTCGCTAGGGTGCAATGTTTGTTTCAGGCAATCTTCAAGGTGTTTCTTCCTTTGGCAACTTGGATGGTGCCAGCATTTCTTCAGCTGGCCAATCAACATTCTTGTTCATTCTAATTCTACGTGTTGGATGTCTTCTTTCCGGCAGGAAGAGCTCCTGCCGCCCGGCTGGGAGATGCGGCACCATCGGAACGGCAGAATGTTCTTCATTGATCATAACACTCAAAGCACGACATGGGTGAGAGCGAGCTCTTTTGTCAGATACTGACTTTTGTCTACGTCTCCTGTGGTAAACAAACAATCAAAATTCATCCGTCAAGAGATCTCCTTGTTTGCAAAGAGTGTTTTACTGTTAGTTGTAGTGGTTGTTGGTGTTGTAAAGTGATGGTCAATACTCTTCCAGTGTCCTATTTTCTAGTAGTGAATTTTCCCCCGGGTGCAATGTTTAATTCAGGCAATCGTCAATGTGTTTCTTCCTTGTCTACCTTCCGATCATCATAATCAAAACTGTTAGTAATCAGTTAAAGGCAGTTCTCACACTGAAAGGGCTCAAGGAATTCCTCAATGACGTGCTGCAGAACTCTCTACACCCCTTCAAAGCAGTCTAGAGTCCTGTGTGATGTATTGTTTATTTTTTTGAACAGACCGACCCTCGCCAGTTCTTGCCATTTGACGAACTTGGACCACAACAGGTAGGAACCTTAACACTTGTCATAGCCGTGGACATTTTTTCATTGGACTCAAACAAGGCTAAATGGCAAAACAGTGTCAGTTCTTCCGTGCTGAAGCGAATAGTTATTGCCCCTGTCAGGACCATAGGGACTGTAGGTGGTTCAACACAGCTGTATTGGCGCGCGCGCGCGCGTGTGTGTGTGTCTGTCCGTCTGTCCGTCTGACTGTCTGTTACCGGTCATTCAAACAACATCTATATTTCCGTTTGTCGGTAACATTCTCTACGTAGCTGATTGATAAAAAAGGAAAATTGCCCTGGTTTCCCTCGTGGGAAAGGCGTGTGTATTTTCTAGAGATGTCTCGCCCAACACTCGCATGAGCAGTGTTTGATATTCTGCCAACAATCTAGCTCTCTAGGTGAGCAAGGTAAAGACAAGGAATGCCAGGGCTGTGTGCACAATTATGAAACTGCCTTGGTTACCATGGTGACTAGACACTTCAGGTCTCACCATAAATCACATCCCTCCCTTCCTAGATGAAAACTTTCAGTATTTCTAGAGAATTACAGCTGAGGAAAAAGATCAGGGGAGGAAAACAAGAAAGGAAATAGCTTGAGTCTAAAGGCTCATCGGTTCAGTAAAAACGCATACAGCCGCCATCACAAGGTCAACCGCTGTGGGGCCTTGACCACACCTGCCGGCCGCCACCATGGCAGTTTCGTCATGGGCTCTGGTGTAAGGGACTCCTGTCTCTCCATTTCTCCCACAAGTCCCATCCCGCCGTCTACTTTCCTTCCAACTTGTTCTGCCTCAGTATCAGCCACTTTCGCAAAGGGGAATGCAACCTCTGCAATGAACGGTGGTGAACACTGAAATTGAGGTGTGCATGCAACCATCTGATCCCGGTGCCGCCGTACCTCCATGGCCGACTCCAAAATGCAACGATAAATCGTCGATAATTCACTACCCCTTCCCTGGCCACGACTACAGCGGGAACCCACTTCGGCCCAGATGAGAAGTTGGCTACCAGCACCAGATCACTGGATTTGAATCCCAAGTGCTGACGGCGTCTGTCGTGACTCTCCGTCTGCCTCATTTGGTCACGCTCCACCTGCTGTCACACTCCTGGTCGGATGAAATCCAGTAGTGTCTGCAACTGTTGATGCATCAGCAGCTCACACGGTGGCACTTCTGTCACTGAATGAGGAGTCACCCGATACTGAAGTGAGAAGAACGAAACACTTTCCTCCAGTGTGCACCTGCTCTTTCGGATTCCTCGCTTGATCATCTGCACTGCACGCTACGCCAGGCCATACGAACTAGGGTGGTACGGTAATGTAGGGACGTGCTTTAATCCGTTCTCACGCAGAAAGTTCCCAAACTTCGTGCTCACAAAGCACAGCGCATCATCAGTCCCCAATGTGTCTGGAATACCATGAGTGGAAAACATTGTTCGTAAGCACCTGATGGTGAACGAAGCCGGATAATTTCGTGGGCATTGTTTCCAACCACTTCGAGTGTGCGTCCACCAGCACGGACAGCATGCTTCCTTCGTCTAGTGGACCAGCATAGTAAGCATGCAATCGTGACCATGGTCGTGTGGCCACGTCCATGGCTGCATCGATGATGGTTGTGGCACCCTTTGCGACTGCTGGCGTTCTAGACAGCTTTGCATTAGCTGTTCAATGTGGTGATCCAATCCTGGCCAACACTGAAACCAAGCTCAGAGCCAACACCTTCATTCTAACAATGCCTGGGTGACTTGTGTGCAAATCTGCCAGAATCCTCTCGTGTAGGCATGTCGGCACAACCACTCGCTGCCCCCCCAGACACAATTTCGCTCCACTGACACCTCGCCTAGCCATGGGAGATATGGTTGGAGTACTTCTTGCTACTTTCCGTCCTCCCACCCACCAGACGCAGCAAACTGCTTGACCTTCGAAAGCACCAAGTCGCGACTGGTGGCCTCTGCAATCTACCCCGCAGTCACTGGTGAGTAGTCGAGGTGGGTCATCTGCCGGACACATCGCGCGGAATAACCGGCAAATCTGTTCAAATTCTTTTCAGGGCCGCGGCACCGGCCGTGACGAAGCGTGTGTTTGTGCTTGCCAATGGCAGCATGACTTTGACTAGGCTGAGCAGAAGGCCAAATTTTCACACGAAAAACATCCTAGGCTCTGCAGATTACCTTCATCGAAGGATGGATTGCCAGGCAATTTATCAGACTTCCCCAGAATCATTGCTGGAAGTAGAGGGTAAGAGCATTTCTAGGAAATTTCATCTTTGTCGACATTGGCCATCGCCATTTCATGTTGTAATTTCGCCATTTTCTCCCAGTCAGAAGACAAAAGTTCCCAAAAAAGCCTAAGGAAAAAGAGTTCACACTAGGCAAAGAAAACAGCGTCGACCTTCATTGAAAGTGCGGATTGCCAATCTTGTGACTCAGCCTTTCCAGGGAAAAAAAGATTGGATCCAAGCGGTGCAGAAGTTTTCTGGGAATTTGGCGCAAACAGACATTGGTCAAGCAGTGAGCGCCAAGGATCTTTCTCGTCCATTGCTCCCTCTGAGACCGAAGAAGACTTTCGTCCGAAGCTCTTCCAATTTGCAAGATCGACAAGCATCCCCGAAGCTTGCCTTTTCCTCTGCGATTTCCATGGATACTAAGCATGCGCCTTAGCCCGTAAAATGACTATAAAAGCCGGAAAGCACATGCTTTACTGTCTTTCAAAGCGTCTGAGCTTGCTGACGAGCACGGATTTTTACTGCGAGAAGGCAGCGGAAGTCGGCATTGCCTATGGGCCGGAGCGTGCCCTGCGTATTTTTTTTGCATTTGGAGAAGCACTCCCGAGGCCAGGCATGTTGGCACTTTCAACCAGCCTGAAAAGGGCCGACCGCTTGAGGCGATTTTGTTGAAACGTCGTCTGGTAGAGCACTGGGTGAACAATCCGTATGATTTTGACCAAGCGTTATTGCATAGATTGAATGATCTGTTGTGCGTTGCTGGCATGCCTTTGCGTATCTGTGATACTGCACGTGCGGTAGAAGTGTGTAGAATGTGCCAGAATGTCATGCGAGCTCTCATGAAGTGCAAGGGTGGCAAATGTAAGGTCCTAGAAAGAATGAAGGAAGTGAAGATTTATCTGTGGATCAAGAAAAGGATCTTGCCAGCCCTCACACCCAGACAAGCACCATACACTCTCTAGCTGAGGAAGCTCAAAATCTTGGTGAAGCGGGAGAGGCTCTTAAGAGACAGTAGGAAGAAGAATTGGAATGGCACAGGTTTTCTTTTTCCATTTTTCTGTTTTGATCCTTCTGTGCATAACGGTAATAACACACATTTTTGCAACACTACGATGTGCAACCTCCTCACTTGGTGTGGTGTGGGTGGCACCTTCTGGTGTCAGCGGATGTAAGTTTTTTTTTTACCTTTTCTGTGCATATGGTGAAAGCATAATTTTTTGCACCACTACAACGTGCAACCTCATTGGTGTGGTGAGAGTGGAACCTTCTGGTGTCCGTGAATGGCAGGTGTTTTTCCTAAATTTTGTACCTTTTCTGTGCATAACAGTAATAGCACACATCTTTAACCACTACAACGTGCAACCTCCACGCTAGGTGTGGTGTGGGTTGCACCTTCTGGTGTCAGTGAATGGCATTTTCTTGTACTTTTTCTGTGCATGATGATGATAGCATATATTTTTTGCACCATTACAATGTGCAACCTTCTCATTTGGTGTGGTGTCGGTGTTACCTTCTGGTGTCAGCGAATTGTACGGAAAAATTCAATAACAATTTCAATCTACCTGCATAAACATTGTGTGTTGTTCGCATGGTTGCTTCATTGTCATCTTGGGTGCATGGGTAGGAGGATTCAAAATGCATGTTTCTTGCGTGCGTGCGTGTGCGTGTGTGTGCGTCTGCACGCATGTGCCTCTGGACTGTGATAAGTTATGGAGGAAGTCCTTATCCCCATTCCCTACCAGCCTTGAACACAATGAGAAACACAGCTTGACATTCATGGCATTTCAGTTGTATTACAATTGCATTTGGAAATATTTCGAACAATACAAGAGAAAAAAGTGGAGTCAGGAACAGGCAACAGTTACAAAAAAGATAGATACAACTTCGTCATAGAAAGTGGAGGGAGGAACAAGAGAAAGAGAACCATCTTCCCAACGAGAAAAGGTAGGACATGCTGACAGGAAAATACCTTTTTCGCAGAACCAGACAACATACCATTCACCAACGAAAAGATCAGGGGAAAGTCGGGAAGGTCGCAGGAAGGTTCCGTCAACGGGCCTCTGGCATTCCGGTCTTCCCGTGAAACAGGCGGTAGAAGACATCTCCACAAGGGATCGTGACCCACTGGCAGATGACGAGAGACGTAGGGTGAAGAAGTCGACGGAGAACACCCAAGAAAGCAAACACACACGAACGAAGAGCACATGAAAAGGGAGGCCGGCGCAGCATGGGATGGGTCTTGGAATATTCTGTGGTTTACACACAACAACCAATCTAAAAGAAGTAGCGTAAGAACTGGAAGCACCGAAGACCATGCCAACGGTGGGGGCTTGATTTACCTTATCATATCGTCTGGCACTTCATTGGCGTTGACCCATCGTAGTGGAGCAAGCGACCCTTCGAACGCAACAAGGAAGATGGCATGGCTCTATGGAAGCGCACAAGGAAAAGCGTGATCAGTATAGACAGAAACACAAAAGATACTGACTCTGCTTAACTCCTCAACCGCCCGTTCAGCCAAAACTCGCTCCACGACAAGCCCGGAACCAAATCCTACTGCCGTGGTCACTCCAACAACAGAGAAAGTCCCCGCTACTCTGAAAAAGGACCATCAGACGTCAACGCAATATCACTGTCGGCACTGATCGAAAGCCGCAGCCACAGTAGTTGCTAATGTCGTTGCTACGGGATTGTGTGCACTCGGCTCGTGCCATTTGCTTTTAATGTGATTTTTAGACAACGATGGTATGGCTGTGACATACCGGTAGATAATTTTGCCATGATTCATGTATCATTTCCCGTCATGCTTCGCCTAACTGCCTTTCTTGTGCAGTTTTGGACAGAGGAAGTCGGCTCAGTGCGTCAGCATGTCGGTTTTGGTGCCCAGCTCGGTAGACTAGCTCGTAGTTATACCCTGCCAGAGTCAAGGCACAGCGCTGGATCCGTCCCAAAGCAGTTTTCGGGATGGTGCGAGACTTGCCAAAAAGACCCACCAGTGGCTTATGATCCGTGGTCAGTGAAAAAGGCCGGCCATATACATTATTGTGGAACTTCCTTACACCGAAGATCAGAGCCAATCCCTCTTTGTCGAGCTGGGCATATCGCCGTTCCGTGGTGTTGAATGTTCGCGTCGCAAAAGCGATGGGTCGTCCCTGGCCATCTGCAGATCGATGTGACAACACAGCCTCATACGGCGAAGTATTACAGGAGACCATCAACGGAAGGCTCGGATCGTAATGAACCAGCACAACATCCGAATATAGCACTCCCTTACTCTTGTTGAAGGCTGCTTGTTGCTTAGAAGTCCAGATCCATGGGTGACGTTCGTCTAACAACTGGGTGAGCGGCTCCACAAGGGTCGACAGACCAGGAGTGAACTTGCGACAAAAGTTCAGGAGTCCCAGGTTGCTCCGCAGTTGCGTCCGATTCGCCTGGTTGAGCGTTTGCTTGATGGCCTTCACCTTGCCGTGTGTGAGGTGTATGTGTGAGGTGTATGCCCACGGCGCCGACCTGATGTCCCATGTAGGTCACGGATGGCTGGTAAAATTTGCATTTCGACCACTTTGCTTTCAGTCCCGCCTTCAACAGGCATTTCAAGACCTGGCGTACATGGCTCTGGTGTTCCACATCCGTCTTGCTTCTCACCAGGATGTTGTCTACTCGAACTAACACATGCTGAATTTCTCTTAGGGCATTCTCGATGACTCACTGGAAAATGGCTGGCGCTGAGGACACTCCAAAGGGCAGACGAGTGTAGTGGAACAACCCTAGAGGTATGTTGAAGGTCGTGTACTTCCTTTACTCCTTGGCCAGTGGAATCTGAGCATATGCTTGCTTCAGGTCCAGTTTAGTGAAGTGACAACCTCCAGCCAAAGACGCAAACATGTCCTCTACATTGACATAGAATACTGGTCATTTCGGCTGCCTAGATTTACCGTCAATTTCTAGTCTCCACACAGACGCATGGATCCGTCCTAATGGAGCAGAGGAACCACCATTCGCTGTGTGCCACTGCTTCAATGATGCCTTCCTGCCTCAGCCACCACAACTCTTCGCACACACGGTCTCTCATCGAGTATGGAACGCTTCGCGCCTTGCAGAAAACATGCTGTGCCGTGTCTGGTACCACAAGCCGTGCTGGTGGTCCTGTGTATGTTCCCAAGCCATCTGAGAAGACCGAAGGGAACTCTAGAAGTTGGTCCTCCCCATCCACCACGGCCTCCCCAACTCGGTTGATGGCCAGCCAGTCCAGCCGAAAACGTTGAAGCCAGTTTCTCCCTAGCAGGCTTGGGCCATATCCCTTGAGAACCAACAAGGGCAGGGGTTGCTCAATAGAGGTCCCTTAGATCACTACCTTAACCCACAGTTGTCCCACGACTCTGATTGCTTCCCCTGTGTAGGTGGACAACTTCACCTTGGTTGTCTCCGATCTTGGGGCCTTTGCAGGCGACGGTTGTTTCCAGGCGTTCTCGAAAATTATGGAGACGCTGGCTCCAGTGTCCACCTCCATGTAGTCTTCCCGTCAAGCTGTACTACCTCGAGCTGTACTACCTCGATGGGCCGTCTCCTTGTCTTGGCAGTGCGAACTGCACCGATATACCGCAGGCTTTCCTCTTCAAACTCTTGAGTCGAATTCCATCTTGTCCATGTACCGTACCTGTTTCTTATAGGTCTTGTCTCGCTTTCCCCTTGCGTCGGATTGGCAGCATGTCCGCGAGATGTGTCCCACCTTGCCACACATGTGACACCTCTCCAAGCGGAACTGGCATTCTTGCGGCCCGTGGCCCGTCGTGCCACAGCAGAAACAATGGCTCCTGCCTTTTGTCGACCTCTCTGTTCCGTGGGTGGCCACGCATCGTCCCGACTTCTCTGCCTTCTCCGCTCCGCAAGCAGCATCGAGTCGTCCTGCCACCATGTTCACTGTGCGACACCTTTGTCGGTCGCACTTCGGCCACGTCCCTCGTGGCGGCTTCTATTCCAACTGCCAGCTCTAAGGCCTTCTAGAGGGTAAGCGTCCCGGATTCTACCAGAAGCCACCGCTGGCTTCAGTCGGCTTGAACGCCGCACACCAGCCTGTCCCTTGTCATTGTGTCTAATGCTGGTCCGAAGTGGCAGAGCTCCGACAACTGCCAGAGGGCAACCACGCAGGCGGAGGTCGTTTCGCCCGGTTGCCGCTGCCGGCTGTGGACACGATAATGCTTAACGATCTCGCTTGGCTTTGGCGCAAAATGATTCTGTAGCAGAGCCCACAAATTTGAGAACGACCTGTTGGCCGGCTTCTCCGGTGTGGTCAGGTTGACATGTTCCGTAGCAATTGATACGTCCTCCTCCCGCAAACGCTAAGCAGTATGACTTGCTCTTTGGCTTTGTCTTCAATGCCGTTTGCCACAAAAATTGACCTAACCGTTCTTCGTACAAAGACCTTTCATCGCTCTCTATCTCAAAAGGTGCCAAATTCCCGAGAATATGCGCCATCCTCGTCGAGGAATGAGATAGACAAGAGCTTCAGAAAAAGGAAGATAGATGCGGAATCCCGACCTGCGTGGCACAGCGCCTAGCCAGACGATAGTCGAGGTCGCAACTGCCAGACCAATCCGCCAGTTCAAAAAAACTGGCTTCAAGGCCAGCTATGCTTCTCTCGCCTGACACCAGGACGGGTCCGAGAAAGCAGAAGAGTACAGATAGATAAGAAAGACAAGCAGAAACGGGGAAAGAGCGGCCAGGATCCATAAGGAACGGTGCTAGAAGGGAAGAAAGGCTGCAGCTAAGTGCACCAGGTCGAACGTCGGGTTCGCTAGGGTGAGTGAAGAGGAATGATATGTCATTCCTGCGACTCTCGTCTGGCTAGGCGTTGTGCCATGCAGGTCGGGATTCCGCATATATCTTCCTTTTTCTGAAGCTCTTGTCTATCTCATTCCTTGACATATCATTCCCCTTCACTCACACTAGCAAACCCATCCTCGTCGCCAAGGAGATGTCTCGCCCAACACTCACATGAACAGTCTTTGATGTTTTTCGAACACTGATCTCGCTCTCTAAGTGAGCAAGGCAAAGACAACAACCGCCATGGTTACCATGGTGAATAGACACTAAAGGTATCACCATACGTGACACTTCTAAGAGCTGTCGGGGTGACTTTTGGCACAGTGTGAGTTTGCTTGAGGCCGCTGGCTTGGCGGGAGAAAAATATCTGAGGCATAAAATATTGCCACAAAAGTCCCAACGTCGTGACGTCCACAGAACATTCTCTTTTCTGGGCAAAGAGGGCACCGCTATTTCGCAGATTGAAACAGGATCAAATTGTACGCTGCTTGTCAGAGCCTACTTTGTGTGCAATTTCTGACTTTGCTTTCCTGTCCCTTGACGGTGGCATGGACAGGCCTCATTTTTTGCTTCATGTGTACGGATGTGTAGTCTACGGATCCTTTCTGGCCTAACAAGACCTATACCAGGCCGATTTTTGTTTGTAGCTGGAACAGGCCCTGTCAGAACGGAACGCTTTCCTAATCTAGCCCGAGCTCCGAACGATGCGCATACTGGGAAGCATTGTGACTTCCAGCGGAACTTCGAACTACAGCGGCAAGCTAACTATACCTTGTCTGCCTGGGCAGGCATTCTCTGCCTTCCTTATGCCGAAGGTTATTATATTCGAAGTTTTGTGGAAAATACCTCTTCTTGAACTGCCATGTTTCAAGTCTAAACTAGTGTTGAAACGAACAGATCGAATATTCGGTCTTCCTTCGTTTAGACTTGACCGTGAACACATTTTCCACTAACGAATATTGGAAAGAAAAAAATGAGAGTCCTGCGCGCACTTCTCCGCACGGATGTATCCGCAGACTGGCCGAAGAATGGCAAGGGGGAGTAGGGCTGCGCTGAACTGTGTGCATGCCTGCGACGAGTGATGATGGACGCGGGGGACGCGACTTCTATAGGAAGACCTGACGGATCATTTCTTCTGGCGCACGTGCAGAGCACATGAATTCCGCCGAAAGGCCAAGCAGTGGTGAGCTGCCTGCTAAAAGACCTAAATATTTACGTCGGGCAAAGTTTGCGAGCATCGAGATTTAACGTGTGGACAAAGTTTACGTGGGACGCCGGTTCGCGGGGAAAAAGGTGGCAAGACGAAGTTTGCTGTGTGCTACGAGCGTGGGTTACCACAAAAGCAAAACGGCGGCACCACGTCCAACTTGCATGCCCACCTAGCGAGGCATAGAAGAACCGAGGCAGAGCTTCAGCAAGGCAGCAGGCAATCGAACGCTTCGTCATATCCAAATCAAATCGGGCTTAGATCTGCTCAATTCCGAGAGCAAGACACCTTCCTGATCTAATTACGCAATGGTGTTGCACAGACCCCTGGCCTGTTTCGGTCGTGAACAATCATTGCGTTCAGCACTTGCTGGCTTTTATCGAGGCAGGTTTCGTCGTTCTGTCACACACCCATGTCGTGGAAATCATCCAGGCATTCGGACGGATGGAGCGGACGAAAAGCTTTCTTGCAGGAGAGCGGCGCGTATGACTGATGTGTGGACAGGCGCAACACCGTCGCGTAACGTGTTAAATTATTCAGTGTTTCTGAGGGAGTGTCCATAGAAGTGAAAGTCATCTCTGTCTTGCTTCTGTTCCTGGACAGGTGAGAGATACGCCTCTGCATCACGCAGCCTTTGGGGGTCATTTGGAAAAATGCAAGGAACTCGTTCAGCTTGGTAGCAAGGTGGATGCCTCTAACAGAGTAAGTGATCATCCGATCTAATAGGTAGAAGTATGTAGTGTGAAGAATTTGGGTAGTGTGAACCCGGTCATGGACTGTTCCAACGGTGTGGCATCCACTTCTGAGAAACGATAAGGAGATGGAAAGAGATTGCCATTTCTGATAGTGTATATTTCTCACTGACCAAAACCACAATGTGGGGAATGTTACTTACTTTTCAGTGTAGGCTTTATACACAGAAGAAGAGGACGAAGAAATTTTCACAAACCTGAGAGAATACCATAATCTGTGAAGCAGGACTTGGCGCTTTAAGACTTTTATCGAAGAAAATTTCATACTGCTCATAATCTGTGCCAAGACCGGGATTCACTCCTGCGGCACCAAATCGCCTGGGACATGAGGATCACCTGACTGTCCGCTACACCAGCATGTCATCTTCAAAAAGCCGGGATGGGCAATGGCGCAGTTTCTAGGTCAGGCTGTCTCGTCCACTCGGGAGTCCGTGGTCTGGAGGACGGTAGAAAGCGAGCACCGGACGGTTAGCACGTACTACGTGATTCGAACTGACTGGCCCCGAAAGAAACGGTCAACGCTGAGCTAGTGAAACAGTATAGAAAGAACTTCAAAGAGGTTGTGTGACTGTACGGAGAAATACAATCGAAGAATATTTCATAACGCTCATAATCTGTGCCGAGACCGGGACTCGAGCCTGCGGCACCAAATCGCCTACCAGACGAGAGTCACCTGACTGCTCGCTACGCCATCACGTCATCCTCAAAAAGGATGGGCAATGGCGCAGTTTCTAGGTCAGCCTATCTAGTCCCCCGGGAGTCCGAGGTCTCGAAGATGGTAGTAGCGACCGAGCACCTGACGCTAAACACGTACTACGTGATAAGAACTGACCGGCCCCGAAAAAAAAGGTCAACGCCGAGCTAGTGAAATACTATAGAAGGAACTTCAAAGAAGTTCAAAGAAGTTATGCAGTAACACAACTTCTAAGAACTTCTTTGAAGTTTTTTCTATACTGCTTTACATTTTGTTGGACATCGTATCACAATTTACGAAATCAAATCTTCATTTTCTGCTCAAGTTTTTGGCGTAGACTCTACTCAAGCTTGTGCTGTTTTTCAGTTAAAACATGAAGACACCAAGCAATAGAAGACGTTACCTCTCCATAGCGGAACTTGTTAAATTACTCTGCGTTTCTGAGGGAGTGTCCAATTTAGTGAAAGTCCTCTCTGTGTTGCTTGTCAACCTTTGACAGTTCGGAGGGACACCCCTGCATCACGCAGCCAGTAGGGGTCATTTGGAAACATGCAAGGAACTCGTTCAGCTTGGTTGCAAGGTGGATGATTCTAACAGAGTAAGTGAATCCGATCTAATAGCTACCAGTAGCTGGTGTGAAGAAATTAGGAAGTGTGACCCTGCTGATGAACTGTTCCAACCATATCGCGTCCACCTCTGAGAAATGATATGGAGATTTTAAAATAGT
>JAOWAR010196844.1:2805-15320 GCA_028571005.1 Clathrina lutea | reverse complement strand
CCGAGGAGACAAAAAAACCATTTGCTAATATTGAAATCACGATATTAATTAAATAATTGATTTCATTTCATTTGTTTTTGCAGGATTACGGAAAAGCAACTAAGTTCCATGACGAGCCGTGCTCCTTAATCAAGTAAACTTTTTAAAAGAGGAAAATAAATCAATAAATTAAATCATAACAAGAACAATAAGTAGGGATAAGAATAAATTACGAAAAGAAGGAAGAACGAGGGCATTTACATGTGGTATAAAATAAAGCTATACCAAGTAGGAGACTGACCGGCAAATGTTAATAGAAAAAATGAAACATACAGGTATATGCCGCAGAAAAATGATCAAATGCACCGAGACAGGTATAACACTGCTGTATCCAAGTGATCCTTATGAAAATTATCTAACAGATATGTGGGTAGGCGGTTAACGTCACAGAGAAAGAAATAAACCTTGTAGCATAAAAATTAAATTGGAAAAATCAAACGATGACAGACTGACATTCTTGAAAATAAGTGAAGTTTAAACAAGTATGTTTTGGACTTCTTGGTATCTTTCGGTTGTTCTCTGTTACACTCGCTCAATATATCAGAATATTCATCCTCAGAAAATAAAATCATTTAACGATATAAAATATATTTATTAGAATTTTATCATAAATGAGCATGGCTTGCTGTGATCATTTACCAGGAAAGATTAGAAAATGGACAAAGGTTGATTGAAATGCGCTCAGCCTGGAAAATCAATGCAATTTCCGTCAGACTCAGACTCAGACTCATTCATTTAGCCAGGATTGTAGAAAAGCGGAAAGAACACGCTTATCAGAGCTACTCTCCTGAAAAATGTATAGTAAAGCAAGAAAGAAAACTAATGAAGTAGATTTAAAAATTCGGAAAGGAAAGAAAATCAACTGATGATAATGATGATAGACAGAAATTTTGATATTTGATGATAGTTAAGCTGAAATATTAAGCCTGACACACTGAGTGGATCGAGCATAACTAGAGCTTTAGCTGGTGTCGTAAATTTTGCTTAAAAGTGTTCACTGCTTTTGTACATTCCTTGGCAGGGCGTTCCAAAGAATGATAGATCTGGGGAGAAAGCTAACTGGAGTAGATTTTTGGTTAACTAAAGGGACAGGATAAGTTAAATGTCTGAGACCGTAGCCAGATCTTGATGATAGAAGACAAGGCAACAAAGTTTGGAGGTAGGATGGTGAAACATTTGTCGGTATCTTGTAAAACAGGAGGATTGTGTGGTAATCGAATCTTTTCTTCAGAAGTGGAAGCGTCACAACATGCTGGCGACAGAAAGTCCCTTGTAAGCGTGTCAATTTGGCTGTCGGACCTCCACTCCATATCGCGGAAGCATACTCTAAGATTAGTTGGATGCCACCAACAAAGATTTTGCGAAAAACTGATCGGTGGACTTTGCCTCTCAAACGCCGCAGGATGCCGATCCGTTGGACACATTGTGTAAAGGTGGCGTTGATGTCATCATTCCGCGTCAACGACTCATTCAGGAGCACTCCAAGATGTTTGTGGACCCTCGCTCTGGAGATGGGCACACCATCCATGCAAATACTGCTTGCATTATTCCGCTTCCCACGGTGAATTAACAGGTGAGGTGCTCACTCTTATCCGGATTAAATCGCATTCCCCGGCGCTTCACCCTAGATCCAATGGAAGACTGGAGCAAGTGTCTTTGACGTTTTTCGCTTCAGTATAAGCCGTGGTGCCGTCCGCGAGAAGAGAGCATTTATTGTTCAGTACATCAGGCAAGTTACTAACGAAGATAATAAGTAAGAATACAGAAGATAAGAAATGGAATACAGGCCCCAGGACTGTACCTTGCGGTATGCCAGACTTCAGATGCATCCACCCAGACCCCAATCCGTTTACGCGAACAGATTGCAGGCGGTTCATCAAGAACGACACGCACCATTCCAATGCAGAAGAATAAAAACCAAGAGATGATAATTCATACATCAGGCCAGAAACAGACTCGATCGTAGGTTTTGCTGAGGTCCAGAAAAGCAGACTAAACATGTTCATTACGATCAAACGCCATCTACCATCTGTGACCAGGAAAGCATAGCTGATTCACCGTGGAATGGCCAGGCAGAAATCCTGTTTGGTGTGGGTATATTAGTGAGTTTGCCAAAAGATAGTCCAGAACTTGCTAGTTCAGTAATTCTTTCATCACCCTTGCCAGACATGAACTAAGGGAGATTGGCCTGTAATTGGCGGGATTTCGTCGGTCTTTACGCCGGCCCTTAAGAATCGGTGAGTAAATAGCTTTTTTCAATTCACCAGGAACCTGTCGCAATTTCAATGAAGAATTCAAAAGTGTTTTACCTGGTCCCGCGATACCTGCGCCAGCTTCTTTCAACAAGCGGTATGATATACCATCAGGTCCAGTTGACATTTTGCTTGGTAGTGTTTGTAGGGTTTTTCTCACTGCGACGGGGGGCATCTCTTCAAACTGAAATACTGAGGTAAGACGAGGAGGGCCAAAAGGGAATGTTTCCTGAGCCAAATATGTGTTTTGGTTCACGAATGTGTCATTCAGAAGGTCAGCCTTCTGTTGATCATCACTTAAGATGTTCTGTGACTAATCAAGCAGCGGTGCAATAGTAGAATAGGTCAGGTCTTTAGCTACACGCCACCACGTCGAGGCAGTGCAATTGGGCTCCGCAAGTATATTGGCTTGTTGATTGAAATATGCCGACTTTGCACGCCTGATTTCATTCACTGTCTCATTTCGTACCGTAGGGTAGATTGGCTCAGGTAAGTCAGATAAACGAGTCCTGTTGAAGAAACGGTTTTTTCCCCAGGCAAGACTGAAAGAATTGTTGAGCCATGGGGATGTTCGTCGAAGAGACTTACTGGACTGGTTAAATACATAATGGGGGATGAAGGATTTCACTTCCTGGAAAACTTTCGATCTCCACCGACTCCATGTGGCATCGATGTCGTCATCATCTTGAGGTTGAAAACCTCCTGCCAATCCTCAAACAGAAAGGAATGTGACATTTTCACATGGTCCTTTCAGTTAAAGCTCCATACTGTATCATCACAGATTACTCTGGAAATCAACTTCTCTTGAACAGTGAGTTTGCAGTATGCAACCTCAGGGAGGTGGTTAGATGAACTAATTGAAGGTAGGATATCAACCGAAAGATCGCATAGGTCCGGAACATTTGTAAAATTTAAGTCGAGTAGGCCTTATTTTGGTAGCTATTGGATTGAAAGTGTCTGGAAGTTGGGTGTGAATTAGACTTTTCCCAAATCTGATTTTTCGGAATCTCTGCTTTTCACATTTCCTTGAAAATCTGCTTATGTTTTTCTGGTCAATAAAAGTGCATAGCTTTGCTCTTTTCTGCCCGAGAGGGCCGGTGTCTGCTTTTTCGTTCCGGCACACATATCACACACATCAAGGAGATAAACCGTTCTCTAGTTTTCTGGTCTTCATCGACTCTATTTTCCTACTATTTTGAGTGTATCCAAAGGTAGAGTATTTTTCCAAGTGAAAATTTTGAAGACAAAACTTTCAATTACTTTCTCATTATTCCTCTTTCTAGTTGGTACAACAGTTGTCGACTGGAGACCCCAGCTTACTATGGTGCATTCCTAGCTCAAGTTATCCTCATTTTTATCGCCAACACGGTTCTCTTTGCCAAGTGTATGTGGACTCTGATCGTTTCAAGCCCCCGTGCTCGAGCTACAGCCAAGAGGTCTGCACGCAAGAAGGTGAAGGGGGCTATGGGCCTGACCTTCCTCTTGGGCATCACGTGGCTTCTCGGTATTCCCATGATGGATGATGCCAAGCTGGCCTTCCAGTACATCTTTGCTTTGCTGAACACAGTCCAGGGTCTCGCCATTCTCATCTTCCAACTGGCTCAGAACAAAGACGTCCGTCAACAATGGAGAGGTACACTGAACCGGACTACCTCTAGGTTCAAGTCAACATCAGGCAGCATGAACTTCCCAACTACGTCTGTTACAGGGAGTGGAACCCTTTCTTCAACGTTGCGTTCATCGAAGGGCAAAAATCCATTGTCCCCGGCTTTGTCAGACAGCAAATTGACTTCATCCTCGACTTTGCCAAAGGGCACCATTCCTTCTACTTCAACATTTTCCCCTGGGGGTCGTCCTTATTCTCTATTTGCGTCAATGACAAGTCTTCCTTCACCAACCTTTTCGCCAAGGTCAGCCCATCAGCAATCCACCCCAACGCGTTCGCGGAAGGGAACTGTCCTTTCATCTCTGAGAGGCACCCTAAATCGAAAGAAGTACTCAAAATCGCGATCATATCAACCGTCCAGCACACTGATCTCAAATGACAACTGGGTCCTCCGCTCTCCTGAAGAAAAACAAACAGTCACAGAGGAGTTTTCTGCTGACGTCAACTGGAGAGGACTCATCAACCCGAGTTTTGAATTGGTTGGTCTGTACTGAAGCTGAGTTAATGTTCACAAACCTCAATTTGCTGACTTCCCTAATGTTCACGTTGTACCTGTAGTCAACATTTTGCTGCCGATGACATTCAACGTTTTAACCACAGGATTATTTATGGTGCAAAACCTATTTACTTCATATTTGACTTGCTTTGCTCACGAGTGCATTTCTGAAGTGAAGCCGCTATTGACAATAAGCAACCCTTTTACGTCTGCCATTATCCCGTGTAAAGTAGATGCGCTTTCGCTTTGTGTTGTCTCTAACAACGACTGTGCTACTGTCAGTTTCTTTTCTGTCAAGCTTGGATGAACAGGCCAATTTTCATCAATTTTTCCTCTTATTCACTTTGAATAGTACTAATGGCGTGGGAATTTTGTGACCACTGACAGGTTTCATTTTCAAAACCTGCCTCGCTATTGAATTTTCGACACTTTCACATCATCAGCACATGAGCTCGCGTGCACGCGCCCACATAGTGTAGAACAGCGTAGCGTAGCGCAACTCGCCCTGGTGTTGGCAGAGAACTCGACAGGCTCAAACTAAATTTCAGACTACACTCGGTCATTTGGCTCCTGGGGGTCAGATCTCCCGTGGCTAATTACTCTTCGATTGACGGTGGTCAGAATTTCGGCTTTCGACGAAGATTCGATTTGAGAAGCGGGGTTTTCGGAGACCGGAGGACGGATTTTTCGACGGAGCAACAGGATTTGTCGAACAGGAGAAAGGGTTATTTTTGACAACGGAGTTGAGAATCTCGATGAAGGCCTTGGGTATTTCGAAGGTGATGTTTTGCCGAGCGTGGAGGATTTCCCGAGAGTGAGTGTGGAGAGATTTTTTCTGGAGTGTGTTTTGCCGAGTGTGGAGAACGAGGATTTGCCGAGCGGAAGAAAAGGGTTATTATTTCCCGAGCATGAGTGTGGAGAGAGAAACTCGCCGATTTCGAGCGTGGTGTTCAGAGAGAAGACGGTGTTTTGTCGAGCGGAGAACGGAGAACGGGGATTTTTCGGTTAGCCTTCCGTGTTTTTCTTAAAATTTGAATATTTTCCGTTATTTGCAAAATTTACCGAAAATCCTGCACAGAAAGCTGCGTCATAAGTTAAGGGTTACGTTCAGATTGCGTCGGAGGGTAACGATCGGGTTAGAGCTACGTCCGGTTTAGGGTTACGTTCGGGTTAGGCTTACGCACTACACATCCTACGCATGACGTCACAGCCAAGGCCTGACGTCACAACCTATGCGTGACGTCATAAACGTCACAGGGCGCTCAGAGTCCCTAGCAACCAGCCCGTTGTTACGTGCGCTCGTACCACCATGGCCACTACTACCGCTAGCAAAGTAAAGTACAGACATCTTGGTCATTACATGAGAATTTCGTACTGGAGCTCCTCGACATGCAAACCATTGTACGGCATGCAAGCGAAGAAATGAGGATGACACTGCAATCCCATTGTTTGTCTACACCTGACAAGGAGGGTGGGAGGGTGTGCTCTCAGCACGCACAAGAACAGAAAGAGGCAGATCTCCACATGGGAGATCCCTCTCATGGCTACCTATGCCCTTTGACCCAGTCAGTGTCTGGGAGTGACCAGCATAGAGAACTCTGCTTCTCCCTCGCTTCGATCGTCCACTGAGAAGGAGGCATTCCATTAATCTCGACAGTTTTACATGCTAGACTAAACATATTGTGCAAGAGAAAATCGATTGTCTGAGGGTTGAGTTCTGTTCTACTGGCCTGCAAAGATAAGGTGTCGAAAAACGGGATTTGCAATGGCATTCCTCATAAGGAAACGCACATTTCTCTATGTTCTGGTCTTCATCGAATTTATTATTTTCTACTATTTTTAATGCATTTAAAGGTAGAGTATCTTTGCTAAGTGAAAGTATTGAAGACTAAAGAATCTTTCAATCACTTTCTCTTTCTTCCTCTTTCTTGTTACTACAACAGTTGTCGACTGGAGACCCCAGCTTACTATGGTGCATTCCTAGCTCCAGCTCTCCTCATTTTTATCGCCAACACAGTTCTTTTTGCTAAGTGTATGTGGACTCTGACCGTTTCAATCCCCCGTGCTCAAGCTACAGCCAAGAGGTCTGCAAGCAAGAAGGTGAAAGGTGCTATTGTCCTGACCTTCCTCTTGGGCATCAAATGGCTTGACAGAATTCCCATGATGGATGATGCCAAGCTGGCCTTCCAGTGCATCTTTGCTTTGCTGAACACAGCTCAGGGTCTCGCCATTCTCATCTTCCAACTGGCTCAGAACAAAGACATCCGTCAACAATTAAAAGCTACAATGAAGCGGACTACCTCCAGGTTCAAGTCGACATCAGGCAGCATGAATTTCCCAACTACCTCTATTACAGGGAGTGGAACCCTTTCTTCAACCTTGCGCTCATCGAAGGGCAAAAATCCTTTGTCCTCGGCTAAGTCAAACAGCAAATTGACTTCAGCCTTGACTTTGCCCAAGGGCACCATTCCTTCTACTTCAAATTTTTTCCCCTGGGGGTCGTCCTTATTCTCCAATTTGCGTCAATGACAATTCTTCATTCACCAACCTTTTCGCTAAGGTCAGCCTATCAGCAATCCAGCCCAACATGTTCACGGAAGGAAAATATGGCTTCTCGCCGGCTGAGCAAAGCGAGAAAGGCGAGACGCTGGTTCTCGCCGACTGTGGCACGCATGCCCCTCTTTGTGAATGTATGCTCGGCATCGTGGACGCTTCTTCCAGTCGCGTCCAGTCAACCTGCACGTCGAGTCTTCGAAGTGCCTCGAGGGTTTCTGCTGTGTTTTTGGGTTTGACTTTTTGTGGATATTTTTTCTTCGTTTTTTTTGTCCAATTTTATGGGATAATTTTCCCAGTCTCTTCCTGTTGTTTGTCAGCCCCGGGTAAAATAATTATGTCCGGCAAGTGCAAGCGCCCAATCTACCTGGCGGGCATCTTCACGTGCTGCTGATTCCGCCAGCTCGGATCAAAACACAGCCTTGAGGTCCGAGGATCCCCGCCTTGGGCTCGGGGCCTTTCTTCTCTTTTCGAGGAGCACCGTCGGTCGACGGAGGCTGCCCTGGCCGAGACACGCGAGGGGCTTCGGGTGCTGCAGAAGAAGAGGACGGCAAGCCAGGCTGCAGAGGCCCCAAAGTACGCCTTCAGAAAGAAGAGCTGCCGGCACTAGGCAGATTTTCTCGCCAAGCTCGACAGCACCTTCGACGAGGCCGACACGGCGGTGGTTGAAGGCAGGACGGCAGATCTTAAAGAGCTCCTCCCCCTCCCCCTCCCCCTCACCCAAAGTATTTCTTCCTCGCATGAATATTGGAGTATGTTTGTGATGGGCTCCGATCAAAGTGCTGTTGGCACTCTTTTTACCTCCCAGTTGACTGATAGTTGTCATAAACTGCGTGAAAATTGAAAAAGAACAGCTCTCAGTGTCTAGTTTCTTTTCAATATTGCCCATGCTAGACATGATCTATTTTGTAGTGGCTTATCTGACTTTGGCAGAAGCATTGTACTGCTCTTGTGGTCTGTAGTGTGAGGGTAGTTTTACGCTTGTCTTTCTGGCTTCTGCCCAGCAATCTGAACATTGAAGTTCGCACCGTGCAGGACACGGACTACAACGATTCTGACGTGAAGTGGGCCGATGCTGTGTTTTCAGCTGGAGGTATGCAGTGCACTCTTTCTTGATCACTGTATAATAAAGTCATTGTTTGGTGCTTTGCCCAAAGTGCTCATGTGAGGTGTTTCTCTAAAATCATTCCTTTTCTTTTCCTTTTTCTCTTTCAGGAGATGGGACATTTCTTCTTGCGTCAAATTTTGTTCCAGATCGTAGTACGCCAGTCATTGGTCTGAATAGTGACCCTGCAAGGTGTGTGTGTTTGTGCATGAGTTGAGGCGTAGGTGTTTATGTTTGACCGGATGGGTGCGCACACGTGTATGTGCACATGTCTGCTCATGTGTGTACATGTATGTGCACCAGTGTTGATGTGTGTGAGAAGCGGTCGTTCGTCTGTGGACGAGGGCACATTTTTGACACACCTGTTTTCTCCAACAGTGTCTGACATTGCCATACACCACAGTGTCTGACATTGCCATACAACAGTGTCTGATATTGCCATACAAGGATATTTTAAAATAGCTTTTTCATGGATGGACTCTATTTGTTGCCTCCTTCACTCTCTTGTTTTCTTAATCTTCTTTTCAGATCGCGTGGGTTTCTGTGTCTGCCAAGGAAAGCAGGTGACAGCGTTGTGGATAGCCTTCGTTCTATCGTAGACTCTGGTGTCCGGTATGTGCAACCATGTGCACTCCATCAATACTCAGCTTAGCAAGGCAATCGTATGTATGTGTTTTCAATAGTTGGGTGGGTAGATGAGAATCAATTTTTATACAGCTGGTCTCTCTCTCTCTCTCTCTCTCTCTCTCTCTCTCTCTCTTTCTCTCTCCCCTCCCGCTACTCCCGCATTGCTTTCCTATAGGCTACCATCTATTTTTCTTGGCCACCCAAATTGTTTTTCTTTTCATGTGAGCTGAAGGGTTTGATGGCACTTTAAAATTTCTGTTTCATCTGTTTTGTTCATTTTGGGGTGTAAATGTGCAGGTGGAAGCTGCGTCATCGTATACGAGTGACAATGGATGACATGCCTGTTGCCATGCACTTTGACGCACCTCACAGTGACGGCAATGAAAGAGATAGAACAGACGGTGCATCGCCACAGTGGCTGGCACTGAATGACGTCTTCATTGGAGAATCACTCTCTGGCCAGTGAGCTAGTCGTTTCGTCATCTCTGTTTCAATCTGCCCGATATATTTCCTCTCTTCCCCCATCATCTCTTTGTCTTTCTCTGCCTCTCCTCACTCATTCACCTGCCTCGTTTGTCTACCTCCACTCCTTTTACCCAATTCTCTCCTTCCCTCTTTTTCTTCCTCCATCCTCCCCTCTCTATCTCTATTTCTTTCTCTCTCTCCCTCCCTCTCTTCCTCTTTCTCTCTCTCCCTGCATTTTCCTTATTTACTCTCCCGAATTTCCTTAATCTGCTGTCAAATGTGTGTGCATGTTACTGACAGCATACAGCCTGATTTAGTGTGTAGATTGTTGTCACCCAGGCCCTGTTCTCACAAGGAATATTGGATTAAAGCGACCAGCTTCACGGCACTGGAATGTTTTCTTGTTCGGCTTTTCTGCTATTGTAAACTTATGGAAACACCTTCTTGGAAGCTGTGGCTACCACTGTGCCCAGATAACTGAGAATGGTAATCCTGAAAATTTTAAGTTGATTCGTTTGGTCCTGAAAGCTGATTTTGTCTTTTCGCAGCTCGTCATACCTGGATATTTCTGTGGACAATTCGGCAAATTATCGTTTGAAATGCTCTGGACTCTTGACTTACACTGGGACAGGCTCAACGTCATGGTAATACCTCACCTTATCCTTCAGTGTTGCCAACTTCTATAATTGACAGCCATTTATGTGTAGTGCTGGAGGAAACTGTATATTGTGCATTATTATACTACACGAGTTTTGTCCAGCTCTTAGTATTGTGCTGCAGTTGCTTTGATGGGTGAAACTGTTTGGTCTCGAAAGTCATTCTAGTTTGGCCAGCTTTAGGCTGTTTGGTCTCTGAAATCATTCTGATTTGGCCGGCTTGATGATGTTTGTCTTTGAAATTATTCTTGTTGGTCAGCTTGGCTATAGTTTTAGGTGTTCTGGTGAGAGGTGAGAGAAGTCAACCGTTTTGCTACGTCTAGTTGAGTCGAAAAAGCTTAGTCATGTGCATGATGCGCGAGTGTATCTCCAGCAGAATAGAAGTTTGAGGACCAAACTGTAAGCATATCTGGCCTGGGAGTGGCTGGTTTTTACTATAAGCATATCTGGCCTGGGAGTGGCTGGTTTTTACTGTAAGCACATCTGGCCTGGGAGTGGCTGGTTTTTACTGTAAGCATATCTGGCCTGGGAGTGGCTAGTTTTTACTGTAAGCATATCTGGCCTGGGAGTGGCTAGTTTTAACTGTAAGCATATCTGGCCTGGGAGTGGCTGGTTTTAACTGTAAGCATATCTGGCCTGGGAGTGGCTGGTTTTGGCGTGCGAGAGGCTAAAACTTTTGATTTCTGCGTTGAGGCGTATCTGTCTACCAAAGGAATAAAATAATGCCAAAAAAAAACCCCATTGGAGTAGGGAACTGGTTATGTAATTTCTTTGAGGGGCCAGTGCTCTCTGAACTCCAATACTGTTTGTGTATTCATACCAGCTGGTGTGTGCCTACCAGCGAATTGTCTTACTGTTTCAGGGGCCACACAGCAAAAGGGATTCGTTCGAAGAAAATTTCGTAAAGCTCATACTACGTGCCTAGACCGGAACTCAAACCTGCCGGACCAAATTGCCTAGCAGACGAGAATCACCTGACTATCCACTACACCATCACGTCATCCTTAATAAGGATGGGCAATGGCGCAGTTCCTTGGTCAGGATGTCACGTCCACATGGGAGTGTGTGGTCGGGACGATGGAATAATAGCGGTGAAGAACCGGATGGTTAGCACGTACAACGTGATTCAAACTGACCGGCCCCCGAAACGGTCAATGCTGAGCTAGCGGAACAGTTTTGAGAGAACTTCAAAGAAGTGGTGATGTGACTGCACGGAGAAATACATTGGATGAAAATTTCATAAAGCTCATACTCCATGCCTAGACGGGGGCCGGACAGTTCGAATCACGTTGTACGTGCCGGTTCTCCGTTGCCATTATTCCATCTTCCTGACCGCGGACTCCCGTGTGGATGAGACAGCCTGACCTAGAAACTGTGCCATTGCCCATCCTTTTTGAGGATGACGTGATGGTATAATGGATAGGCAGGTGATTCTCGTCTGCTGGGCGATTTAGTGCCGCAGGTTTGAGTCCCAGTCTAGGCACGGAGTATGAGCTTTACGAAATTTTCTTCGAATGTATTTCTCCGTGCAGTCACATCACCACTTCTTTGCTATTCTCTCAAAGGGATTTGTCATGTGTCTTTGTCCCCAATGGGGCCACCTTTTCAATTCCTTTGACAGCTGGGTTGCTCACCTCCAATTTTCAAATGTCCTGCTTGGTCAGAAATTACTTTGGTTATTTTAAGTGAAAATGGGGCATGGCAAGAGGAATGGGTCTGCTTGACCGTAACTAAATTTTTCTCGCAGAAGCAATCATCAGACAATAGAGAAAAAAGAGGGAAAACACTTCTATGTACAGGCAGGGGTGGCAGTATGTGTGGATATTGGTGCCTAGACTGATGGGGGGGAGTGGTGCCAGGTGTGTGTCGTGGAAGATGTGAATCTAAAATAGGTGATAAAGAAAAATAGAAAAAGATTATCTAGCCAGCAGGCAGAAGGAATCATCTGAGGGAGCGCTTGCTCTTGTGGTGGCATGTTGGCATAAGCTCTGAACAGCAGTTCAGTGCGGCCTGCCTGTCGGCGCAGATGATAAACAACTTCTCTGTCAGGTACAGGTCGCATCTGAACAAGAGTGTGTGTGGTGGCACTTGCCGGCAAATGTGTGTATTTTTTGTGTGTACATGCATGTGTACATCTATGTGTGTGTGCGTGCGTGGGTGTGCGCATGGGTGTGTGTGTGTGTGTGTGTGTGTGCGCGCGCGCGCGCGTGCGTGCGTGCGTGGGTGGGTGTGGGTGGGTGTGTGTGTGTGTGTGTGTGTGTTGAAATGCTTGTGTTACATGCACATTTCAGAGGTCACTTTGTTTTTTTTTCCTCACTTGCTCTAGGGCATTCAATGCAAATTGTCATTCTGAAGCATCGATTCGGCAGATTCTTCACTTTGGTAAAGAGATGAATCTGTATTGAGATTGATAGCAGACCATAGCACAGTGGAGTCTGTTGTTTACACCATAGCACAGTGGAGTCTGTCATTTACACCATAGCACAGTGGAGTCTGTCATTTACACCATAGCACAGCGGAGTCTGTCATTTACACCATAGCACAGCGGATTCTGTCATTTACACCATAGCACAGCGGAGTCTGTCATTTACACCATAGCACAGCGGAGTCTGTCATTTACACCATAGCACAGCGGAGTCTGTCATTTACACCATAG
>JAOWAR010196733.1:0-15327 GCA_028571005.1 Clathrina lutea | reverse complement strand
AGATAACACAACCTTTAGGTGGAAAATACAGAAAAACAGGTGTGATACGAAGAAGAGACTGGAGAGGAAAATTAGAGAAGCATTTCATATATATACAAGTGCAAGAACCAAGGATGAACAGAGATGAAGGTGTAGAACGTAGCTGTACATGAAATGCTGTCCTCTGAAGTTGGCTAGCTGGATTTTCATAGTATTTTGCTCCATGAATGTGTATCACACCTGTTTTACACCGATACAGTATTCCACCAGAGTGTTGTCACCCACATATTTTTGTAATGTTTATGCCACTTTAGTGTTTCTCATCTTGTCAGGTTTTTTTTCATCCGAGTTCTAGGTCATATATTGGATAGCCTTCTGTTCTCTGTGTTTAGTTTTGACTGACAAAGCTAATGGCATAGTTTGTGAAACGTCTGAAAAAATCTTTACGTTTTTGAAGACTGGTGTGTCGGGAATTAGAGGTGGGAAATGGGCATGTTCTTCAAAAGGGCAAAAAGTTTACTATAATTTCAATGTAGCCTGGTGCTTGCTCCGATGCTCCATATGAATATGTTTCCAATCAAACTTCTTAGATTATTCCTTTGCCATCAAGGGACACTTTGACATGTGGGTTCACTGCACAGCGAATGAATTCGAAGCGTTTGCAGGCGTTGTCCTTTGCGGGATTCAGAGCATGGCTATTTGTCAATTCACCTTCACTTCAAACATGTTCAGATCTATTGCGAACCGGCTATTTGTCTATTCACCTTCAATTCAAACAAGTTCAGATCTATTTTGAACGGTCCACTCAACTGGTAGAATCCCATTGGCAGCTTCAATTTGCTGATCGCAGAACCGTTAGTATATGATATCGACTGAGCATACAGTCGGATTTGAACAATTGGCCTGGAGAATGGCACATGCGTGCCTGTCTGCATGCATACAGCAGCTGCAGGCCCAGCTAGATTCAGTGTCGTTAACTTTTCGAAGATGTTGGCCAAACTTTAAGCATTATCAACTTCGAGTAGCTTCTCTTGCAAGGAGTTAATAGACAAAAAATAATGCACTCAGGCATGAAATTGAAGGTGTTCGAATACCAAAATGTGATATTGCGATCATCAGAGAGACCAGCGCCATGTTCGAAAGACAATTTCATTTGATGACCATTCTCAATTCTCAGCATGCAAGTCAGGGAGCTGTGCAACAATCAATGGACGGGCTCTTTACCATCTCATGGTGATTCTAAGGCCCAAAACAGCCATCCATTGGCCACCTGATGTGGTTGGTCTGAGGATCATCAACTGAGTACGTCTTTCACTTAAACAGCCATAACAATCTGTGAAGGGCGGCTGGGTTATTAATATTATATGTGAATGTTTTTTTCTGTCACAAGCTTCTCAAGTCAAACTGACAGAATTCAGGAAGCCTGTGGTGCCAGAGAATTAAAATGTAAGGAGAATAAAACATGACTTAAACATTGGTACAAAAGTGAATATCGCCATAAAGTAACTTTCTTTTGTGCGATGCATGCAAGGGTGTGAATATGTACGCTTAATTTTGTTGCATTTGAGATAAGATGCCCATATTCTTGGCCGACGCTCTCTGTTGACATAAAATATTTGTCTGATTGAAATAATAACAATATTGCCTACAATGTAATCTGTGAGCGTACTGATAATAATGATTTTCTTTGGAAAAAATGTGCCTGAGACCATGATAGCTTTGAAGACATGCCTCACTAATCCATGATGAGAAACTCAAGCAGTCTTTAGCAAAGGTGGGACAGTTAAGCTCTCCTTGCGGGGAGGTGTGGGGAGAGCACTGCTCATTACGGACTGACTACTGCGAGTCTCATTGCCCGCTGCTCGTGGGCCATCGCTGTCTCTTGTCTGTCGTGATGCGGTGGGCAGCACAACACTGCCGGGTACGTACGGACTGGCTGTGGGTTGGTCCTTGAGACGGGCCGGGGCTGTTCCTGTGTTGGACACACTGGCATGCCTCGCCTTGTCAACAGAGGGCATGGATGTCCAGATTGGGTTGGGCTCACTCATTGACGATGGTTTCTTGTGGATGCGAACACTTGTCGCACGACGATTAGACCAGTCATCCTGCTCCGATCCCGGAGCGGAAGTGGTCCGTGACAAGGCTTTTGCAACACGCTGCAAGAACGTCTGGCTGCTACTGTTGCCAGTGTCTTCTTGCAAGCTTTGAGATGGCAGGAGAACAGGGACTGGTTGGAGAATGGCTCGGTTCGGCATGCTGCCGTCACGGTGTACAGTAAAAAGGGTTGGGGACTGTGGTCCTCCACCTGCGCCAACTACCTGCATCATATAGCCACGTCGCTCCATCACCAACGTTGATGTCTGGCTGGTCTCCCTTGAATAGCGGGCGCTGGATCTCTTGGCCGCCATGACAACGCCATGGTGCTGCTCAGCAGTGTGGGCATCAATCATGGACTGGATTCTTTCGGAGTCCGTGACCCATTGAGTTAGTGGTGATACTGCACGATCTCCAGATTCCTCGCTGTCTGGGCTGTTCTTAGACAGAAGTGGACGCTGCATCGATACCGCTGTGGACGTTTTGTGTGTTTTCTCTTCTCGAGCGGTGGGTGGGCCTTCTGTGTGCCGTGTGCCTGACTTGCGATTGGTTAGAGCAGCTGTCAGGGTTCCTGGTAAACTCAGGCGACTCTTGCTCAGCTGACTACCACGGCCACTCACCCTCTGCACGCGCCTTTGGTAGCGATGGAAGGACGCGCGGGGATTGAGCTCACCCGAATTGCGAGTCTGTTCATCGTCTTGTGCGTTTCGCATCGAGTCTGCAGCAAAAGAAACAGACATATTGCCTTCATTTGACCAACAAATATGGAAAGGTTTCCTTAAGAAAAAATGGGGTTTTTTATGACCATGATTTGTGTCCCTTTGAAGACAGCAAGCACGGCATGATTCAATGAACAATTAGTATAATACCCTAATAATATACCCTCTGATATATAAGCCTTGACTGTACTTCAGCCTTTGTATAAACTCCTTCATGGTATTATTCTCCAATATAAAGCCTCGGGCTCAAGATCAGAATTTCTTCTAAACATATAGTGAAGCAATCATGATTGGTCAATGGGACCTGTTTCTCCGACTGAGGCTTGGACCATTTCAGTGGAGGCTATAATTGCAAGCCTCAGCCGGCGAGCATGAATTAGACTTACTGCGACCGGGCCGAAATCGTCGCTTCAGTGTGTCGCTTAGCTGTGCACTGTCACGGAAACGTTCCTCCCTTTGCTGTACACGATCAACTCGGCACGCCTGGCGCAGATAGTCACAAAGCCAGACGGCACCCATCCGACCCAGCGCCACGAGCAGCCGGTCAGAGACGCGCACCACCGGCAAGCGGGTGTGCAGGTCCTTGAGAAGCGCCTCGGTCGGGCTGGGCCGCTGCAAGGAGAAGATCTTCACTTGATCCTCGCTGTAGCCTAACATGGCCGCCAAAGTTGAATAGTCCTGGTCACCCATCAGCGGCCGGTCAAGTATCGTTTTCAACTGCTGCACCTGCTCATTGTTTAGCTGCTGCCATGGCGACAGCAAGGTCCACGGCCACCCTCCACCTGGCTCTCCTTTATTCATCAGATCATCGGGCATCATCTGCAAAGCCAAAAATATGGATAGCACATGACTGCAAGCAGGGACTTCCCCCAGGCAGAACAGATAAGTCCTGCAGGAACTGGTGCACACACAAGGTGCACACGTCGAACCGAAGGCTTGTGCATCACACGATCTCAATCTGTTTTTCAAAGTAGCTGTGTTTAAACGCAAAACACTTAGGGAAGCTTCAATACCTGCAGACAGGACCATTCTAGTCTCTGTGGTCTGAACAATATAGTACAGATATCCCAGGGATAGACTGTGCCATAAAGCAAACACATTCATTACAACCTAATCATTTTATGCTTGTAGGTGCGAGAGGTACAATGCCACACCAAAGCAATTAACAAGGAAGTTTCTAACCATAAAAGCAAGTCAATGTCATGTTCATGCATGTGATCTCTGCAACCGTTACCTTGTCAACCGTTACCTTGTCAACCATTACCTTGTCAACCATTACCTTGTCAACCGTTACCTTGTCAATCATTACCTTGTCCATCTTCATCTGTGCTTGAGTAGACCACTGGCTCAACAACTCAAAGGTGATGTTGTCATAGTCGTCTGCGATTACCACATCCATGCGAACACGCACCAGCGGGAATGGTAGGCAGCCGTGAATTTGTCGGAGACGGAACTCAACGAAGGGTGGTTGCTCCAAGTTAGGCCAGCATCCTTCACCATGCAGAACCTGATTGGACAGTTGTGTCCGATTAGCACACAAAATGCTTTCGGTTTCAAAAAATGACATTTATAATGGAAGTTCAAGTATTTTGTTCTTTGTTATTTTCACAGTGAAAAGTGACTGAAAACCCCTTTGAAGCATTTTGTCTCGTTCAATTCAGATATAAGCCCATATATGATTCTCTGCTTGTCCGCAGAGAAATGCCTACCTACCCCATGACTGCTACCCTCCAGAGCACAGCCGTCGGTGATGGAAGAAACGAGAACATGTACATAGCTGTGCTGAGGGAGATGAAAGGGCTGAGGCATTCCGACTGGACGCATGTTGAACTCACTGGCGTACTGGCATAGACGCTGCAGAAACAAGAAAAACAAGTTCTCTGACAAGATATGATATGATGGAGAGCTTAGAGTGAGACAAGTGTTTGTTGTGCTTGACATGCACGCACAGCCATGATAAATGACACAGTGGAACTCGGTAACATCTATCTCCATGGGATATTGAGAAAAGCACACAGCAGCTGGAGTACATCCTAGCTGAACTCACGTAATGCAATTAAAGATGGCCCTCCATTGACAACAAAGTGTGCATTAGTCGAGTGTACATACAGCGCCGGGTACAAGTACATCAGTATTAGCAGAGTGTACAAACTAAGCCATGTAAAAGTACGCATTATTTGAGTGTACATACTAAACTGGGTACAAGTACGTATTAGCCAAGAGTACATACTAAGCCAGGTAAAAGCACATATTAGCAGACTGTACATTCTAAGCCAACCACGTATTGGCTGAGTGTACATATACATACTGAGCCGAGTACAAGCACATTTTAGCCAAGTGTACATACCAAGCTGGGTACAAGTACATATTAGCCAAGTGTACATACCAAGCTGGGTACAAGTACATTTTAGCCAAGTGTACATACCAAGCTGGGTACAAGTACATATTAGTCGAGTGTAAATGTATGAGTTTGACTCAGCCTAGACTGGCAGATGAGGAATAAGAGTCCATATGCCGCTGAAACCAAAGTTACAAACTTGAACTAAAGTGTATTATGCACACCACTGTGACTGTTCCTGGTGTCGATCTGACTCAACATTGCAACACGTCTACCATATGGATGCAAGGTCAACGATGTCACGGTCATACTTTCATTGTTACAAGCTGTAACTATCATTAGTGATTCAGCTATGAGCATATTTGAGCATAGATACTGTCAAAAAGAATGAGTTGGATTTTTGGGGACACTTGATATCATAATTTGCCGTATCTGAGATCTATTAAGCCGTGAAATGCCAGCCATCAAGCCAGACGATAAAAGAAAAAAAAAACGTTCTTCCATGATCATGTGTGCAGGCTTGGTCCACGCAGACCTCGGAATTCCTACAAACACATGCATGAAGTTCATTCAACCTTACCTCATAGTCTGACTTCTTGTCCCGGTGCAGGAAGACACGGAACGCCCAGCACTGGTCTTCGCCGAGCGCTGCAGCGAAATGGCTTAAACACATGCTCTTCACCCAGATGCCTCCGTCGCAGCGCACCGTGTAGAGTCCTGGAGTTGTCACCTCGAACTCCACGAAGCCAATCAGGTCGTCGCTAGCTTCCCGGCCGCTGTATTCTGTGAAATCATACACAGCACCAATGTCTCGCCACTCCGAGGCACTGTCACTGGACACTTCACTGCGCATGACGATCAGGTTATTCACCTGAAGAGGCAAAAAGAGACACATCCTAGCCTTAGATAGAAGAAGAGTCCGATTGATCAGGCTTAGCAAGTCTGGGGTGTGAACAAAGCATGATTCTCGTCCTGCATCGCTCTCTGTAGCCTGTCACATGATTCTTTTGAGACCATTTCCCATCAAAGCTGAGCCATGAAAAATCAACCTGTGAAGCGTTAAGCAATTGTTGTCTGAGTACAGAATCAAATCTACCTGAGGCATTGCTTGGGCTGCTGCCTCGGCATCATCGTCATCCAGGTCCATCAGGTGACAAGTGAGTGGCACTCGCAGTCGGCACGGCTTCCTCAAAGCAGCACCAATTGGCGAGCAGCTGTACAGTGCTGTGACCAATGAGGCAGCTTGGTCGATCTCCGGCTGGTCCTCTGGTCGCAAGGACATGCCCACGGTGAAGTTGACTGGCTCCATCACAACGCCAGCCTCAGCACGTACCTCCACGCGCATTTGCTCCGAGCGGAACACACCGCCTTGCGAGTCAAAGTTACACATGAGCACGGACGGTCGGAGATCCACTTCACTTTCTAGCGGTAAGCTGGGCCAAAAGCTGAGATCCATTGCGGAGCTGTGAACTGAATTTGAGCTCCCAGCACTTGGCAGTGAATCAGTGGCTGGTGCAAGAATGGGAAAGTTGGCCTTGTCTCCAAGACTTGGACTAAAGTTAGCAGACGCCGCTGTGCCATCACTGAAGTTCATTGCAGCACTTTGGTTAGTTTGGGGCCGAGCAGTATCCATGTTCTCATGTCGCTTGCTCTCCGAGTTGAAGAGCATTGCAGGAGATTTGCCCTCAGCACGCTCACGTGCTCCAAGCTGCTCGAGCTCCACAGCACCTGGCTCATCACCAAAGTAGGCAAACTCAACAGGAGTCTCTCCACTGAGGAGATAGCTGTCACCAGCGTCGACAAAGTAGTTTCCATGCAAATTCTTGTCCTGCAGGCTGCGCTTGTGCGTACCGATGTATCCCTGGTGTGCTGGGGATATGCGCCGCTTTTGGCAGTAATAGAATGTCAGCCAGGCCAAGAGGAGGATACTGCCGGCCACCAAAACTCCAATACCTGCTGCCAAGCCAACGTCACTGGTGCATGGCTCCACCGGATGTGGTGGACAAGTGCATGACTCGTTGATGTCTGCAAATGACCAATGTGCACACACATTGAAGAAACAAAATAGCTTCATACTCGGACCCAAGCCACACTCATCAACGACTTATAGTTAAGCCACACAGCAGAAAAATCGTTAAAAGATGAACACCTCTTCATACAGGTCCATGCACAGCAAGATTCATTTGAATGACACCTCAGTACAAGTAAATTTTTTAGCTGTCACACCCTGCAGGAAATTAGTAACCTAACCGCTTTTATCTCATGTACTGAGTACATTATAATCCTCTTCCCAGTGATGCACGGCCCGGTTGCACGAAGAGCAATATGCTTCTTCTTATTGTTCGACCATGACTAAAACACGCAATGAAATCACCTGTATGCGATAACACAGTTCTTGTTAGGATTTGGAGTCACAGGTATTGCCGTGGCGTATTCTTCTCTGTGTGCGCAAAGTATGAATTAATTTTAAGCAAAAACGCAGCCATGTCAGAAATGAAGAGAGAAGGATTGGTGTAAAATAAATGGTGAAGAGAAAGAAGGAAACCGGCACGGGACCGAGCTTGAACCTGCAGTTCATCGCCTAGCACAGTGGAGTGGAGATTAACCCACTCTCAGGCTGCCGCTCGGCAAACTCCGTTAACTATTAATGTTGAGGCTTGTGTCCAAGCACGCAAAAAAAAACTCCTTCGAAGTAGCAGTGGTCGACAAAACCCTGCTACTTGGTTCTGACTGTGTCCACCATCTTACCGGGCAAAAAACAGCAGGAGACGTGGACAGTAACTTCATCATTTACTCAGAAGTACACTTGTTGCGAGGATGGAAAAGTACTCAAACCAAGGGTTGGGATCCAGCTTTATCAGTAATATAGTCATACTTCAAATATTCTGAAAGCCTCTCACTCAGGTAGCTGTGTCAAGAAAGAAATCGACAGTAATTAGGCGTGTTGAGAACTGACAATATAAGGACATGAGCGTGTTCATGAATCGATACCTGCAGAATCTGATTGCATTTTAATCTCAAAATACCGGAGGCTTTGAGATTGACTACACTGTGGCATCATTGAAAGTCTGAAGGGACCAAAACCAGAAACCTTTACTGGACGTCATAGAATGTGAATGAAACAAAAGGATATTTCAGGTAAATTCGTGTGCCGGATTTCTGCCACAGAAAAAAAATTTGCCAATGAGTGCATGCAATGTGCACAAACATGACTGTATATTGGTGAAAATGGGCCGACGAAATGACTGAGCCATTATTTCCTTGACAAATATATGAACCTGGTGGACTCCTGAAATAGGTCTCTGATCAGCAGTTCTCTATATGCTGCTGACTTGTTTCTTTTTTTTCTTTTTCTTTTTTTGCAGTGTAAGCATATTAATTCTTCCGTGCTGTTTGAAGGCAAATCGTTAAAGTTTCACAGTTCACTGGACACGTTGCAACAATCTCAAACCCTCGCCCAGATGGTGTTCGTCTTCCTGGTGGCCGGCATTGCCGTCTGGCACCAACCCAATATTACAAGATTACGTTCGAAGCCACGTGCACGGCCAAATCGGCCGTGTGCCATGCAGACCGCTGGCTGAAAACAGCTGCTTGCATTGCCACCGCTCGATCAGCCGGCATGTGAAGACCAACGTGCATGCAACAGTACAGCCGCTCGCTGCGCTGGTGGTCATACAGTTGAAACTTGAGCGTGTTTAGGTCGGACTTCGAAGGCAAACTGACAAACCATGGTGCGATCGAGAAGCCACCGGGCGCTAGGCACCAATCAGGCGGCTAAGTGAACAAGGTGAAGGGTTTTTTTTAATCGTCGTTCATTGCCTTCACCTTTCGTGTGGAGGGCGAGAGCAATTCTTGCCGATAGCGCGTCAGGCTCAGGGGCAAGCAGTAGCACCCTCGCTTTGTCATATGCGCAGAGAAAAAGAGACTGGTTTGGGAAAGAAAGAAAAAAATGAGCAAATATTCCCCGCCGCCCATGAACTTTCACTGACCCAACGTGTGCGTGTGAAAGTCATACTCGAACTATAGGGCGTGTGCGCGTGCCTGCTGAACCGCCCCGGCCCCGCGCTCAGCTTAGGCTGTTTAGATTGCTACCACAATTTCGCCTAGCAATACTTCACTGACCAACGAAAGCAAAACGACGACAATATTTTGCCGCTTACCTCGTGACATGACTCAAAACGAATTCGAAGGTTTATTCCGGCCCTTTGAAGCCAGTACCAACTTGCTGTTTTATTTTGTCCAAGGGCTGAATCGGAGAGCCTCCGCAAGACTGGTTTGGAAATGTTATGGTCAGGGATAGGTGCTCGCCCAAGAAACCATCGCGCACAGCAGCTTGCGAGCCCTTGCTCAAGAAACGAAATCAAAGGGCCTATAGCGACGACCCTTAGCCGTTGGGGTTACAAAAGTGAAAACATGCCAGGGTGTCACTTTCTTGACTCAGAGAATCACTGTGCTCCAGTCACGCCAGCGCTGTAGTCGCAACAAAAGCTTGTGGCGAGAAGCTTCTCAGTAAACTCCTTTAGCCAGTGAATCGGGCCAGGTAGGATGACCTTCAAGAGCATCCTACTACAATCCATAGCTGAACCCAATCAGACAGCTCGTTCAGCGGCCGGCGCGAGCCTGGAAATCTAAATTGGATTTGCAAGTGGCTGCGTCAACGCCCAGTGGTTGAAGGGAGCGCTGCCTTCGCTGGCAGGTGCTTCACAAGTTCAAGTCAGTTCTAGTCATGATCCCGGCCGATCCGAGACAACCCAGCAACTAGCCTGCCCCCACACTAGCCGTGATTTCCGTTCAGACAGCAGCTGATATGACAAAGAGAAGAACGATGTCATCAAAGAATAGCCACCCCGTCGAAGAAGCCATGCGGCACGCCAAATTTGACAGTGCCAGTGCATTGGCCAGGTTCAAACCAAGTCACCTTTGGAAATCGATCTCTTTCGGAAATCTTCGGAAATTCCCGGTAGATATGCGAGTGCCCCGACACTGACACAATTACAAGGCAGCCACACAACATTCATGTTTTACACATTTGTATTTCCATCTTAGGTAGAACTAGCAATTTGGCAACTTGCTTGTCTCAAAATTTTGTACATTTATGCAGCAAAAAAATAAAAGACGCATGAGTTAGTATGAAAACGTATGAGTGAACTTGATACAAGCATGGCTACTCACCAAAGATAACGAAAGAGGCAATTGGACTATAACCATTATCAAGTATGATGAGCACAGGATGGAAGTTAGCAATATGGAAGGTGAAAAAAAAAAAGAAAAGAAAAGAAAGTGCTCCAACGGGACAGCAAGAACAAGATGGCAGCCACCAAATGAACAGGAAAACCCGACCTTCAAATTTAAGCACCATCAGCAAGAGAATACAACTGCTCAATCACACCAAACAAACACAAAAGTCAATGCAGCAGTGAAATGTTAAACTGGTGACGTTTATCGACCGAAATCCCTGTCAGGCAACACAACTGGAGCAATGAGCGTCCACACATAAAGACCAATGCAGACCCAGGCAGATGACATCTTCACCCAAACCGAAGGCCAGTTATTGCTGAACACAGTGATGTCCTTGGATGAGGTGGGCCTGGAAGCACATGAAGACAGATATCAAGGCAAGAAATTGGGCACTCAGCAAAGAAACGACTGAGTAAGGGACAAGGATGGTGGCAAAGACATAATCGATGTTCTGAACAGAATTGTCTGGAAAATTTAATGTATGAACTAGTGTTGTGATGGGTAGCATTTTCCTTTTCGGTTATCGGGTATCAATTTTCGGGTTGCACGGGTGCTTATTCGGTTAATTGCCAATCAAACACACAACACCAGCAACTCCCACCTGCATATATAGCTTCCTAACCATTGCGACCACGCTAGCCAATAACACAGTAACAGATATTGAATATGGTGCTGATAACAAGGGCATACAAAGATTAGACAGAGAAGTCTACACAGATTACAAGCACTTCCTATTCTAATGTACAAACAGCATTGTGTGTCTGGACAAGAACGATCCAAGCCCATTTATCATTCTTTGTAAAGCCCGTACTGCTCCTGTTCTGCATGCTTTAGAAGCCTTGCACATCAAAAAGACTATTCCAGGGTTATGTAAACAAACAGAGTTCGTTAAATGCCCCGACTTACAACTGGTCCCTGCGTGAGCAACTGTTCACACCCACATGCACCAAAGCTAACTTAGTTTTATTCCTCACATGCACTTACTTCGGACTAATAAGCACACCACACGTTCTCACACACCCCTCTCTCACACATTATTATTAGAAGCCATTGATGAGCCAGAAAGAAAGCCGCTTATGGCCTTGCTACCAACACACGAGGCCTTTCTTGCTTATGAATAGTTCTGTCCGCAATGATCTCAGCAGAGTGCGACAGCATCGGCGATACATATCAGGTAGACCCTGCGAAGGGACGAATGTGCGAGCCGCACGGGTGCTCTCACTAATTTTGGTATCATTGGCTACAACGCAGCCAGGGTTGCGCCTGAAAATAGAGGAGCTAATTACCTGAACAGATTTTTTTTCTTTTTTTTTTGTGCTACTTCACTTACCCAAAAAATTTCGGTTACGACGGGTACCCGACTGACTACCCAATCACAACACTAGTACAAACTCATTTACATGTACACGCAAACACATACCCTACAGACAACTGGCAAGTGTAGCTCACCTGTACCAGCCTGTCAACATGAGCATGAGGTAGAGCGAAGCCAGGAAACACATGAAGTGGAAGAACGAATAGCTGTAAACAACTCCCTCCTTTTCATTGTCCCACACATTGTTCTTGGTATCTTCACCTGGGGAACCAAGTAAGAAACACGCATAAGATAAAAGACAGAGAAAGCGTGTACATCCAAGCCGCCTTATTCAGACTCTTGAGATCAGGGCACTTTCATCTACCAGGCACGTCAAATTCAAGCCCGCACCGTACCGTTTACCAAGTACCCTGATGCAACCAAGTCGGCACCTGTCCCACCGGGAAGATCACCTTTGAAGAACATTACAAAATTAAGAATTGCATAAAAATCTGAGTGACAGACACTTCTCAGCAACAGGCAATGCAATGCCAAGGTAAGGACATGGAGTGGACTGTCTTCATCGTAGCTGACAAGTGAAGCGAGCCAGCAGAGAAGCACACAAGACAGAACTTCACTGAAAACGATGCAAAAAAAAAAAAAAAGATTAACATGAGAAATCACTACTCACCGTCGTTCTTGGAAGTATCGCACAACATAGTACTCTGCAACAAGACAAAAAAACCCTGATCATCAAACAAAAGCTTCCTCCTCGTGAAAGAGGGGACAAAAGAACTACTGTATGTCACTTTAAGAAATTAGCAAGTAAAGAAAATCGACAATCAGAATAGCTTACCTCGGCCTCGTCTTCACCTTTGCCTGTCAGTCGGCCGAGATTCTTGGTCGATGATGTGTAAATGCTACCAACACAGAAAGGAGACTTGTCAAAATAGGCCGATTTTCAGTGGTGACCACACGAAGCCAAAGCAACTTACCAGGCATACAAGACCATTGCAAACGCCACCAAGATGCCAACAACAGACGTTGTCGTTTTATTCCCAGTGTACGCAGTGTGAGTGCCGTTTCCACTCTGAGGATCCACATTGCAATTTTCATCTGAAACATTACAAAAAAAAAAAAAAGAAAACAACAACATTAAAAGACCATAACAACATGGCCCATAGACTCTTTAACAAGGACCAGGCCTTAACAAAAGCAGCAAGATCTGAACTCTCACCTGCTCCATACGGTTCACTGGACACCGCTGTCCATGTTAAGTACATGCAGTACAGGAAGACCACTCCGGACTGCAGTACTCCAGATGTTGGCGTTGCTGCAATTGAACAAGGAAGGAAATAATTGTTACTATTGAAAGCAAGCACAAGACGATTCAAGCAAAGGTAAGGTGGAGAGAGAGGAGAGGGGAAAAGAAAAAAGAAAACACGAGCGCAGTCTGACCTTCCTGAACTTTTGGCAGAATGGAAATGATGGTCGCAACGACACACAGCACAAACGTAAAGCTGATGAAGAACTTGTTGAGTGAGCAACCACCAGTCTGCAGGCAGAAAAAGCAGACCATACCATGATATGACATACTGAGGTAATAGAGAACATGGCGGATTAGGTACCATGACATGACATACTGAGGTAACAGAGAACATGGCGGATAAGGTACCATATGACATACTGAGGTAATAGAGAACATGGCGGATTAGGTGTGAGCATGTTGAATCGAGAGAAAAAGAATAAAACAAACAAACAAACCAACAAATACAGCACTCCATTCACCGAGATCGGAACTTACCCCAGTGAAAAAGACAAGTAACAGGACAAATGCGGTAAAGCCAATAGCAAACATGGAGAACGTACAGGTGAGCAGTGCTGTGGAAGAAAAGCAAAGGTCACCCCATCAAAAGAAACGAACAACAAAAGACCGCCAACACTCAGCTACACAACTCCATCAAATGCCGTTCAGGGTCAAAAGTGTCTTCAGCAATATCAGGTGAAGAAATTCAAGCATCACCACGGCGAGCCCAACAAATAAAACCTGCGGCGCACGGCTTCAATTCAGTTCTGAAGAGTACCAAATTAGCCTTATAATGTGCATACAGTGGGTTGATGGAAGCCTTGCGCATTACATCATTCACTCTTGTTACCATGAGCATGCTCATTGGATGGGTGGCAAGCTTTTTCGGGGTCATCAAGGTCTGCATGGCAAGCTGTTCCAGGGTCGTTTAAGTAACTTGCATGTGAACAAAGAGCTCCCCGCTCTCATTGTTTCCCAAAAAGAATGCTTCTTGTATCTGAACATTCTTTTTTCTTTTGGTGAGGATGGCTAAGTTATGCTCGGTTTTTGGCCACACCAATCAAGACTCCAAAAGAACTGAACAAGGGGCATTCATCAGTTTCTGCCTGTCGTGTCTTCATGACCGCTCCTGATCATCGACAGTGATAGTGTAGACACAGGAGTGTATCAATGGAAAATTGTTTCTTGTCATATTTTACCCTTGAGTCTGACAGTCAGTCTGCCGTATCATCTGCAAAGTCAAGAGTAAAATTCAAAAAAAAAAAAACTGACTCTTTGAATCTCGATTCTTCCTCACCGCAAGCTGCAAGAGCGTCTTCTCAATCACAAAGGCGCCTCGTTTTCTTTTTTTCTCCCATAAATTAAAGAAATAGAGCAGTATACTTTCTTTTGATGTATTTTTGGCTCGACCAACACCTTTTCCTGAAGCAAATGTGCTGCACTTACAGTCAGGTGGAAGGTGCATGGCGATACAGAAACAATGCTAAGAGTTAAACTGACCCTAAAGAACCTTTCCAATTCCCTTGTCTGACCACTCTTCCGCAACGTCCAACAAAACACCACATAAATAAATAAAAAAATCAGGAAAGATGTCACTATGAGTGACACTGGAATGAAAAACTGGGAGCACAATAAAATAATAAATGAGAAGGCAATCTTCTCATTCACCTGCAATACGACACTTGTCACCTACACCCTCTTGAAAGGACATTTTCAGAATCATGGTGTCGCAAGGCTCCCACTATGATACACGTTAACACAGCCTAAGCCCGCTGATCCGAATGCATACCACAATGCCAGCCTTTATGATCACTGTCTTCCGCTTTTGACACCCAAGACTCATTCCACGAGTGGGCAAAGTCAATGAGAAGGATGAGCTGGATGATGATGAAAAGCCATGCCCCAGTCATTCCAATGCCAACCATCACTGCAGGAAGACAAGAGAAACAAGAAAGCCAAAAGTTAGAAATCAAAAACAAATGAACTGCAACAATAATAGCTTTGAGGAAACAAAGTGGCAAAATAGTAACAAAAAGCCTAAAAAAAACAAGTAGCAGCTTCTGTTGCACCATGGTTTGTTCCCTTAAGCCTAAACTGTTGATATTGCGAACCGCACAGGAAGCACGCATACCTTCCTCGAACTCTCCTGCTGGGATGTAAAATGCACCAACAGCTAGGGCAATCAACATGGCCCATTTGATCAGCCAAAATCTGACATGGAGAGAGAAAGGGAGAGAGAGGGCCAGAGAAAGCTTACTTAAACAGGTTAAAACAAGTGCCACCTATAGAGCACCCAGTCCCCCTCAAACTTCCTCCTCATGACAAGTGGCATGTGTGCAAGGAACCACCTCATGCTTAC
>JAOWAR010196622.1:0-15329 GCA_028571005.1 Clathrina lutea | reverse complement strand
TTTTTCCTTCAACTCTTTCCAAATTAAATTCTGTCTTTTTGTCCAACTTTAAGAGCGTTTTGATTCTTGCCCAAGTCAGTTTTTTATTTTGTTCAAGCTCTTCAGCGAGAGTATCTTTCTGTTCCTGTGTAGGAGGTTTTTTCCTTTCTCCCGTGGCAGAATCAAACCACCACAGGTTGTTTATGTCCTGCCAGTAGCGAAACTGCTGAAACTCAAGACGTCCGCGATTTATTCTTCTGTGTTTGGTTTCCAGAGAGCATTTTCCTATTGTGTTTTTGTCCCATGTTACGGGTCTTTGCCGAAAGATAATTTCCTTAATTGTGTCCTTTACATCTTTTGTGTAGAGAGTCGGGTTGAGGTCAGATTGCTTCTGAAATATTTCTTCAAATTCCTCCTGATACATTGCCCTGTCGGTTCTGCTGTTGTGATAATAGGGGTCTCTGTTGCGTTTCCTTGCCAAAGTCGCAAGGTATTCTCCCAGAGTTCTCTTTCCGCTTTCCTTGATTGCTCTCTGAAGTCTCTTAATTTCTTCCTTAAACCCCTTTTCTTCCTCGCTCCTTTCTTTTTCTTCTCTGGATTGTGTTGCATTCTTTTTGCTTACATCTTTATTGTCTTCGTTCTCGAGAATGTCCTTTGCTTCTGGATCGTCAATCAAATCACCAAAGCCTGTTTTGCGGTTGCTACGAAATCCGCGACGCGTTCCAATATGAAGTATTGCCCGTCCGAATTCATAAGGTGTCAGCTTTTCATCCAATGCTTTTGCTCTTATTTCGTATGGGTCTCCGAGTTTGTTCAATTCAACCTCGGGCGCTGGATTGTCTTTGAGTGCCTGCGGGAGAAAATTCCTGCTTATCAAATAGTTTCTCAAACGCATTTTGCGCCTGTGTCTGCGTTCTATAACCCTTCTGTGAAGGCGGCTGTCCCTGCGTTTTTTGTTTTTCGGAGTTGGGGTTTTGTCTTCAACCGAACGCAGAAAAATGCGGCTTCCACAGTCAACAAACTTGATGGGCTTGCTGTTTTTTTCTTCCACAACGCTCCAGCCGATGGAGTTTGTCCCCATATCCAGACCGATTACATATTCCGATGGTTTTGTTTCAGCCATTTTTTCATCCCTCCTTGACATATTACCTTATCTCCCCTATAGTTAAACAGTATTGTAACTAACTGAAACCTGCCAAACATTTTTTCTATTCATAACAAGAAACATCTGTTTCGCAGGATTACCCTTTCAGGGAAACCTAACGCCCTCCCAGTGGGGGCGTTTTTTTTGCTCTTTTCAATGTTATAAACTCCCCCGAGTGAAACCCCCAATAACAATCTTCTGGTTCCGTCGCGACCTGCGCCTTGATGACAACAAACCCCTTTATTTTGCCCTGAAAGAAAGCGGCAATGTTCTGCCGCTTTTTATTTTTGACACCGAAATTCTCTCAACTATTGAAAATAAACAAAACCGCCGGGTCAGTTTTATTCACCATACTTTGAAGTCCCTTGGCACAGAGCTTGCGGAGTATGGAAGCGGTCTTCTTGTTCTCTGCGGCAAACCGCTTGAGGCCTTCCGGCAGATTGCCCGCAAATACAGACTGAAAGCCGTATATGCGGGTTCCGACCACGAGCCTTATTCAAAAAAACGCGACAAGACTGTGGAGGCATTCCTGCGCGACAGCGGTATTGAGTGGAAAACCGAAAACGACCACAGGATCTTCACCGGCCAAGACATTCTGAAAGCAAACGGAGAGCCATACACGGTCTATACTCCTTATATGAAAAAATGGCGCTCGGAGTTTGACCGCAAACTTCTTGCGCCCTTTGATGTCCGCAGTTATGCGTCCGCTTTCCATAAGACAAAACCTTTCTCCGTGCCGGAGATTTACGCTCTCGGCTTTGAAAAGTCGGACGGAACATTTCCGCAAAAGACCTTCTCTCCCAAAGTATTGGAGGGCTATGAGCGGAAAAGAAACATTCCGTCGGTCTCCTCAACGCGTCTGGGAGTTCACCTGCGCTTTGGAACTGTGAGCATCAGGGAAGCCTTTCGCAAAGGAATGGAAAAATCGGAGGTGTGGGTCAAACAGCTTATCTGGAGGGAGTTTTATATGATGATTCTTGAGAATTTTCCCCGCGTTCTGACTCAAAACTTTGACCGCAGATACGATGCGATGCCCTGGCGGGACGATGAGGCAGGGTTTGAGAAGTGGAAGACCGGAGAGACGGGGTTTCCGATTGTGGATGCCGGCATGCGCGAGCTTAACCGGACGGGCTTTATGCACAACCGTATGAGAATGATCACGGCGTCCTTTCTGAGCAGGCTTCTTCTTATTGACTGGCGCAGGGGAGAAAAATATTTTGCGGAGCATCTGATGGATTATGAGCCCGCCAGCAACAACGGCGGATGGCAGTGGGCGGCGGGAACGGGCACTGACGCGCAGCCGTATTTCAGAATCTTCAATCCCTCCCTTCAGGCAAAACGATTTGACCCACAGATGGAATATGTGAAAAAATGGATTCCCGACTTGGACTCGCCGGACTATCCGCAGCCGCTTGTTGACTATGCCCGCGCGCGCAAGAGGAGCCTTGAGATTTGCGGAAAGCTTCTCAATCCCTCCCGCTTGCGGGACGAAGTCGGTTAGATTGTTTCTATTGCCGGGAAGATGATTACAGATGAAATTTCCTCTGCAGTTTCGCACAAACCTGCCCGCGGCGGGAGTTCTTGAGGTAAAGAATCCTTTTGACGGCTCGGTTATCGCCGAGGTGGAGACGGCGGGCGGCGAGCATATTGAGCATCTGCTTGAGACGGCGCGCGGCCTTTACCTGAACAAGCGGGGCTGGCTCTCCGTCCATGAGCGCGCGACCATACTGGAAAGGGTCGCTTCAATAATGCGTGATCGCATTGAAGAGCTTACAGTTGCGGCGGTGCGTGAGGGTGGAAAGCCCTACGCCGATTCAAAGGTGGAACTCAACAGGGCTATAGACAGCGTTAAAATTGCGATTGAAACCATACGCACCCGAGCGGGAAGGGCGGTTCCGATGGGAGGAGACGCCTACAGTTCAAACAGAGTCGCATTTACACGCAGGGAGCCGATTGGCGTCGTGTTTGCAATCAGCGCCTTCAACCACCCTCTGAATCTGATAGTTCATCAGGCGGGCGCCGCGGTTGCGGCCGGTTGTCCGGTAGTTGTCAAGCCTTCGGAAGACACTCCGCTTTCCTGTATTGCTTTTGGAGAGATTTTAAGAGAAGCCGGACTGCCGCCGGGCTGGTGTCAGGTTGTGGTTACGGACAGCCACGAGACCACGGCCCGGATTGCTTCCGATCAACGCATTGCTTTTCTCAGTTTCATAGGAAGCGCTCAAGTCGGATGGATGCTGCGCTCAAAACTCGCCCCGGGAGTCCGTTGCGCTCTTGAGCACGGCGGGACGGCTCCCGCCCTTGTCTGTCCGGACGCCGATTTGGAGATGGCGGCAAAACTGCTTGCCAAAGGCGGCTTCTACCATGCCGGGCAGGTCTGCGTCTCCACCCAGCGAATCTATGTGCCGCGCGGCGCGGGAAAAGACTTCATTGGGCGGTTTGTGGAGATTGCCAAGGGTTTGAAAGTCGGAGACCCAGCTCTCGAATCAACACAGGTGGGTCCTTTGATTCGTCCCGGGGAGGTTGAGCGCATTCACAGACGGGTTGGCAACGCCCTTGATGAGGGCGCGGAACTTCTCTGCGGAGGCCGTCCGGTTTTGCGGAGTTGTTACGAGCCGACCGCGCTTTTGAATCCGCCTTCCTCCTCAAAGGTCAGCTCTTTGGAAATATTTGGCCCGGTCGTATGTGTTTATGAGACCGAAGATATCAGGCAGGCGGTTTCAGAGGCGAACAGCTCGGACTTTTCATTTCAGGCGTCCGTATTTACACGCTCTCTGGACACTGCTCTGGATGCCGCAAAAAACCTGAACGCTTCCGCCGTTATGGTCAACGACCATACGGCGTTCCGCATAGACGGCATGCCGTTTGCCGGTCTCGGAAAATCCGGTCTCGGAGTCGGGGGCATACCCCATACCATAAGAGACATGCAAACGGAAAAAATGACACTCTTTCACTCCGGAGCCGTTTAGACAAACAGTTCCCGCGGGGTTCCTCTCTCAACGCGCTTCCGGCTGTGCGCCGCAGCGCTTTTCAAGAAGCTCTTCCACCTTTGCCTCCACATCCGGCTCCGGTCTGTTTGCCGAGGCCTTTTCAAGCTCCGCGCAGGCGGAGGCAACATTGCCGGTCTGTATGTGCGCAAGGGCGAGATTGAGCCGCGCCTCGTTGTAGCCCGGAGCAATCTTCAGAGCGGTTTTGAAGTGGCGAACGGCTTCTTCTTCCCTCCGGAGGCTCATAAGCAGTTTTCCGTATTCGTTCCTTGTGTATATGCCGAAGGAGTCAATGCTCAGAGCTTCCTTCATAAAGTATTCGGCTGAGACTGTGTCGCCTTTCATTTCATACGCCCTTGCCATGTTCACAAGCGCCGAAGCCCTCAGCGGATAGCTGATGTCCGCGCTTGCAACCGAGCACTGCTCCGCCGCTTCGTCGGGTTTTTTCATCTTGAGATACAGACCGCAAAGGTTATATCTTGCCTTTGAGTAGCCGCTCCGGAGTTCAATTGCCTTCTTATAGCTCTCCTCGGCTCCCGTCAGGTCTTTCAGTCCGAAGAGAGCAATGCCCCTTATCAAGTGGACTTCCGCATCCCGCGGGTCAATCTTCTGCGCCGCATCCGCTTCCTCCATTGCCTTTATGAAGTCTCCTCCTCTTGCGTATGAGGTGGCAAGTCTTTTGCGGGCGGCCAGTTCCGAGGCGGAACTGCCGCTCTTGCGGACGAATCCCGCGCTCCCGCCTTCCCGCGCGCAGGATGAGAAAGTCAGCACGGCAAGCGCGGCGGCTGCAAGGTATGTGGCGGAGGTCTTCATATTCAGCCCGGTTTCAGGTCAGATTCAAATTTGCGACAGTCTTAAAAACTCTTTGAAACGTTTTTCAAAATCTTTTCTTGTGAGATTCACTATGCTTTCCGTTCCGAGGCTCTCAACCGTGAAGGATGCCAGAACGCATCCGTGAAAAACCGCTTTTTTCATCGCCGCCGCTCCGGTGGGGTCGTCGGCGTTTGCAAGGTATCCCATTACTCCGCCCGCAAAGGTGTCTCCCGCTCCGGTGGGGTCAACGACGCGCTCAAGGGGATATCCGGGGGCGGAAAAGAATCCTTCTTCTGAAAACATCATGGCTCCGGACTCTCCCTGCTTGATGATAACGGTCTCCGGCCCCATTTCTCTTATGCTCCGCGCCGCCCTTGAGGTTGACTTTTCACCGCTGAGAGCTTTTGCCTCGGAGCTGTTAATTATGAATATGTCAACCTGCCTGAGAGTTTCCAGCAGTTGCCGGGAGCGGTTTTCTATCCAGAAGTTCATTGTGTCGCAGGCAACCACCCGCGGCGCCTTTATCTGTTTCAGCGCCTCCATCTGCGTAGCCGGATCCATATTGGCAAGGAACACAAACCCGCATTTTCTTATGCTTGCGGGCAGATCCGGTTTGAAGTTTTCAAACACATTCAGACGGGTGAATACGGTTTCCGGGTCTCCGAAATCTTCGTCGTACCTGCCGCTCCAGCGAAAGGTTTCTCCGTCCGCCCGCTCAAGGCCTTCCAATGAAACGCCGGCTTTTTCCAGCAGGTCCAGATGCGTTTCGGGAAAGTCTTTTCCCACAACTGCGGAGATTCCGACATCGGTGAAAAGCGACGCGCCGAATGAAGCGTAAGCAGCCGAGCCGCCAAGAATTTCCTCTCTTTTTTCAAAAGGCGTTTCTATATGATCAAGCGCAACCGTTCCGACTATTGCCAGTCGACTCATTCCATCAACCTCTCCATTATGACTCCCAGTTTTTTCCTTGTTTCCGGGGTTATTGTCTTGGGGGAATTGAGGAGCGCCTTGGTAAGAGCGGAAGGGCAAGGGCAGTTCCTGCCTCCGGATTCAATGAGAGTGAGAGATGTCCTGATAATTTTCTTTGCGGTTTCCACGTTGCTTTTGAGAGTTGCCACAATATCTTCTGTACTGACATTGTCGTGTCCGTCGTGCCAGCAGTCATAGTCGGTGGGGAAGGCTAGGGTGGCGTAACACATCTCGGCTTCCCGCGCGAGCTTGGCTTCGGGCATGTTGGTCATTCCTATGACATCAACTCCCCAACTCCGGTAAAGCGCGCTCTCCGCTTTTGAGGAGAACTGGGGCCCTTCCATGCATAGGTAGGTTCCCCCGGTGTGGACATCCTTGCGCACAATCCGGGATGATGCGCTAAGGAGCATTGATGACAGATTTCCGCATACCGGGTCCGCCATTGACACATGAGCCACGGCTCCGTTTTCAAAAAACGAAGACTTTCTCCCGCGTGTGTTGTCTATGAACTGTGAGGGAATTACGATATCTCCGGGTTTTATCTCTTCCTTCATACTGCCCACCGCGCTGACCGAGATCACCCATTCCGCTCCGAGCTCTTTGAGAGCGTAGATGTTTGCCCTGTAGTTTATTTGGGACGGCGCGATGCTGTGCGCGCGTCCGTGGCGCGGCAGGAAAGCCACTTTAATCTCTCCTATTCTGCCGGTGACAATCTTATCCGAGGGCTTTCCCCAGGGCGTTTCGGCATCAAGCGAGCCGGTGTCCTCAATCTCCTCCATTTCGTACAGACCGCTCCCGCCAATTACCGCAACAGTTTTCATTCTTTTGTTTCCCGCAGTTTTTTCAAACTGAGAATAAACCTGCTTTCTCCGCTTATTGGAAGCCTGATCTCCTCGGTGAATTCTTCTCTCACATTTGCGAGTATGTCCGGCGCCGCAGTTTTTTTCCCCCCTTCCCATTCTTCCGGGCCCTCTCTGCCCTTCATTATCAGCAGTCTGCCGTTCTTGCGAACAAGCGGGAGCGCAATTCTGATTATCTCCGCTATTGTGCCGACCGCCCTTGAGACGGCGCAGTCAAATCCGCCGTCAATTCCGGTGTCTTCACCGATTCTTGCCTTGACGGCGCGCGCCCCGCTCAGCGACAGCTCTCTTATCGCCTCTCTCATGAAAAAAACCTTTTTCTCCCTTGAATCCGCAAGCACAAGCTCGGTTGTGGGCAGGACAATTTTGATAGGAATGCCTGGCAGCCCCGCTCCGGAGCCGATATCAATCAGCGACCCTCCGGGTTTCAGGTGTTTTACGACCGTCAGAGAATCAATGAAATGTTTTACGGCGATTCCTTCCGGATTTCTGATTGAGGTGAGATTTATCCGGACCGACCATTTCAAAAGCAGTTCCGCATAAGCCTGAAACCGCTCAATCCCGACTTTGTCAACTTCAATATCCAACTCCCGGCAGCCCTGCCTGATTATTTTCTCAATCTTCATCTGAAAACATATATGCTTGCCGGGTGCCTTACTATGATGCCGGCTCTGCCCCGATACATTGATACTCTGCCTATAACCTGAACACTCTTGTTCCTGTAGTGTTTGAGCGGGTCAATTCCAAAATGCCGGAAGTTTTCCATTGATTTTCTGAAAATAACAATCTCCATTCCCCCTTCGGTCTCCAAAACCATGGGACCCTGTCTTTTACTTCGCAAGCGCAAGACCTTTGTCTTGACAACAACCCTTTTGTGAACATAAAAACGCGCCCGGTTCTCTGCGATGATGAATCTCCGATGGGACTGCGGCGGTTTGAAAACCCCGTTTCCGCCCCACATGCCGACCCGTTTCTCCATCGCTTCTCTCTGCGCTCCGCGAATTGCTTCCATCATATCGGCCTTCTGCGAGCCGATTTCAAGTTTTGTGGCAAGTCCCCTTCTTACAAGCTCCCTGTTAACGTTGATACCGTCGGAGAAAACATATCCGAGAAGCCTTCCGTAACGGTCGTATTTTTCCTCTCCGAATACAACGCTCACCGTTTTCCCCTTCACAAGCCTGCTGTTCAGCTCCTTTGCCTCGGACGAAAAAATATCTCCCGGGGAGTCCTGTTTTTCGCTTTCGGGGCAGTCTATTCCCTCATACCGCAAGCGGCGGATTTTTCCGTTTCCGCTTTGAACCGTTACAGTATCTCCGTCAATTACCTCAACGACTCGGAACCGCTCCGGTTCACCCGTGCGGCGCGCTTCTCTGATGTATGAAAAGAAGCCGGTCTGCCCCGCCACAACCGCCAGCGCAAGCAACGCAAAAAGCCATTTTCCCCCGACAGGCAAATTTCTTCTCACTGCTTTTCCTCTTTTCTGCTGAGCGTTTCGGACTCAAAAGCCGCAAACGCGGCAAACCCTGCAAACACAGTCAGCCCCGCAATCGCATACATCCCTCTCAGTCCTGTTTCCGCCGCCGCTATCCCGAGGGGAAATGCCGCATAGTTAATCCCTATGCTGAAGGAGGAGTTGAACGCTCCCATCGCTTTGGCTCTGCCGGTTTGAGTTCTGTCAACTATCATCGCGCCAAGAGCGGGATACACCATCCCGTAACCGGCGCTGAAAAGAAAACACAGCACGGTGACGCCCGTCTCCGAATCCGCCTGGGATATCAGAAGAATTGAGAGGGCGGCGATAAAAAGGGCGGGTGAAACTGTCCTCTTTCTTCCGAATTTGTCCGCAAGACCGGACGAAAAAACTCTTACCAGTATTACTGTTACAGAGTAAGTAAGGAAAAACCTTGATGCCGCAAATCCGTTCTCGCGGGCAAAAATTGAGAAGAAATTCAGAAGGCTTCCCAGGCCGACGGCAAGTGCAAGGTTGGCAAGAAGTATAATCCTGTATTTCCCCAGTGTTGCGGCTCTGAAAAAGGAGGCAACCGACTCTGTGTTACGGGTGAACCGTTCTTCTTTTGTCATCATTGCAAGAGCAACTGAGACAAGTCCGAAGGAGCCTCCGTATATAAAAAAGGCGTTACTTCCGTAATTTTCTATTATCTGCTCGCCTATGGGGGGGCCGATTGCGTATGAAAGGATTGTAAATGCTCCGAATATGCCGAGTTTGCGGGCTGCTCCGCTTTTCTCAAGGGTGTCCGAAGCCATGGTTGAGGAAGCGGTGAAGAAAGCGGCAAATCCCGCTCCCTGAATGAGTCTCAGAAGAAAGATCTCATATCCCGTTTTCTCAATAAGCGGAAAACAGAACGATGCTCCCGCCATCAGCGCTCCTCCCAGTATCAGGAAAATCCTGCGTCCGTGGCGGTCTGCGAGGACCGAAATCACGGGAACAAGAAGCAGAGAGGTAATTCCGAAACTGCCCATTACATAGCCGACTTCGGACTCGCCGCCGCCAACCTCCTTTATAAAAACCGGTAGCAGAAAAAACGACGAAAAATTGCAGAAGAAAAAGAAATTGGACAGCGTTATCAGTCTGAAATTCATCGTCTTTTCTCTCAAGGACAGCACTTTACGGAAGGTAAGAGTGCACGGAACTGCGCCTCTTGTAAAAACGCTCCGGGGCTGTCGTCCAAACTTTGAAGACCGTTAATTTGTGTTATGATTGTGCCGCTTTTGAGCCGTTAGCTCAGCTGGTAGAGCAACTGCCTTTTAAGCAGTGGGTCGCAGGTTCGAATCCTGCACGGCTCAGGCTTACAAGCGCAAACATGGGTTTTCCGGATAAGTCCCCGTCGTCTAGCCTGGTCCAGGACACCGCCCTTTCACGGCGGCAACAGGGGTTCGAATCCCCTCGGGGACGTTTATTTATCTGTTCTGTTTCGGAAATGAGCTCTCCGAGATTACGGCAGTGACGTCTGCCAGTTCTTTCTTTTGTCCATTTCTTGCCCGTCAATTTCTCCGGCGTTTCAATCTGATAATCTTCATCAGGCTCGGCAATACGGTCTGCTTCAACCAGTTGACGGGCAAGGTAGTTCAAAAACTTCCTTCGGCTTTCCCTTCCCGAAAGAGTGTCATCACGGCGTTGCCTTTTAGGAACAAAAGGTCTTTTTTGCGGTTTTTTTCCGCCTGCTCCTCTGCTCTTCGGACAATCTTTTCAAGAATCTTCCTTCCCGCTTCGTTAATTGCCTCAAAACTTTCTTTGGCGGCATTGTAGGCTTCTTCCGCCTTGTCCGTTTTGTGTGTATCTGCTCCGCTTGCCATCTTCTTCAATTCGGAGCTGTTGAGCCACTTATCCCTCCATTGTTCGGTGGCGTTATAATGCGCATCTTCGGGGTCTTCCTCATTTTCAAACTGTTCTTTTTGCGGGGCGGTGATGTTGAGGGCTGTTTCCAAAGTGTCAATTTGTTCATCGTAGCTACTCTCGTCCCAGTCCCAGTTTTTGGCAAGATATTCATAAACATCCAGCTCACCCGAGCGAAATTCCATCGTCTCCTCATCATAAATGTCTGTAGGGTCAAAGGGTTTCAGGTTGAAACCGATATTGGCTTTTTTAAGAGCTGCTTGGAGTGTGGGATAGGGGTCTGTATCTTCGCGGAGTTTGCGGGAAGGTGGTGTTAGTCTTGCGGAAACTCTATCGGCGTTACGCCCGCCCGCCTGCAACACTCGTCCGCCAGTTGCATCAATGCTTTTTCGCTTGATGGTGTCAAGACTATTCTGTGCGGCGAGGAGTCGCCCTTCCGCTTCGGTGAGTTCGGAGAGGTCTTGTTCAATGACCCCTGCGACAATGAGCCTGTCTGTGATGTTTTCTCTGCCATATCTACGGACAGGATTGTCTTCTGTTTCCTGCGTTATGTCAAGCGGTGTCAACCCCCCTACACCCCGGGTTCCAACTCCCAGACTTGCCACTCCGACAACCTCACCGCCGCGCCTTTCAATGGATTTCTTCAGGTCTTTCAGTGTTCCGCCATAAGTGCGGACATCATCCAAAAGAATAAACTTTGTTCCGGGCGGGATTTTATGCCTATCATTATATGTTGTCCGCGACACCTCGGCCAATCCCGCTGCCAGCAAATCGGGATAACATTCTCTCCACTCGTCTCCATCTCTATAATCGTTTAACGGGGCTTCCCGGATTGAAGTCCGTAGCGGGAAATTTCCTCTTCAAAACGCTTCTTCAGTTCTGCCGCCTTTTTGTCGTACTCTTTTTTACTCTTCCAGCACTTTCTGGGCTGAAGCAGATTTGACGGCACCCCTTCGCACGATTTTGGAACTCGCAACCCAAAAACGGGGACTTCAACAAACGTCTTCTTGTCAAGGGAATTACCCAGAGCGGCCTTAACGAGCGCGCGTGTCTGGGGAAGGGGCATTCTTTTACCCACACCGTATGGACCTCCCGAGATACCCGTGTTGAGAAGCCAGACTTTTGCCTTTGTTTTCCGTATTTTTTCTCTGAGCATACTTCCGTAGAACTCCGCGGGACGGGGAAGAAACGGAGCTCCGAAGCACGAGCTGAAGGTTGTCTGCGGCTCCTTTACGCCATGTTCGGTACCGGCAACCTTGGCCGTATATCCGAGCAGAAAATAGTAGATTGCCTGTTTAGGTGTCAATTTTGATATCGGGGGCAGGACTCCAAACGCATCGTAGGTTAGCATGAAGATGTTTCTCGGATTCCCTCCGATTCCGTCCGGGACTGTCTTCGGCAGAAACTCTATAGGGTATGCAACTCTTGTGTTTTCAGTGTATTTGTCGCTGTCAAAGTCTATCTTGCGCGTTTTCGGGTCAACGTCCACATTCTCCAGTATTGAACCGAACTGCATGCATGAGGAGTATATCTCCGGTTCGGTTTCGGGATTGAGACGTATGGCTTTTGCGTAGCAGCCCCCCTCAAAGTTGAAGACACCCCCGTTGAACCAGCCGTGTTCGTCGTCTCCTATCAGGTGGCGTTCTGAGTCTGCGGACAGAGTTGTCTTTCCGGTTCCGGAAAGACCGAAGAACAGCGCTACATCTCCTTTCTTTCCAGCGTTTGCGGAGCAGTGCATGGGAAAAACCCCTTTCTCGGGAAGCAAAAAGTTGAGCGCCGTAAAGATGGATTTTTTCATCTCTCCCGCATAGCGGGTTCCTCCTATCAGGGCAATCTTTCTTTTAAGATTCAGGAGGATGAAGGTCTCGGAGTTTGTGCCGTCTTTTTTCGGATTGGCTTTGAAGTCGGGAGCACAGATAACCGTGAATTCAGGCTTTCTTTTCCCCGTTTTCCCGGCACCTTTTCTTATAAAGAGGTTGTTGACGAATATGTTGTGCCATGCGAACTCGTTTATAACCCTGACCGAGGTCTGATACCCGGGATGAGAGCAGACAAACAGGTCTTTTACAAACAGGTCTTTTTTTGTCAGATAGTCCATGATTTTTTTATGAAGTGAGTCAAATTTTCCGGGGTCAATGGAGCGGTTGACCTTTCCCCAGTTTACAGTGTTCTTTGTAACAGAGTCTTTCACTATGAGTCGGTCAAGCGGGGAGCGTCCCGTATGTTTCCCGGTATGCGCAACAAGGCCACCGCCTTCCGCCACGCAGACTTCACCTCTTCTGACGGCCTCTTCATAAAGTTCCGCAACCGAGAGGTTGTAGAAAATTTTGCCCGATGTTTTCAATCCGACAGGCGGTTTCTTTACAGAAGCAGGGTTTTTCCGTTTAACTGTCATTTCTCGTTTTTCCTTTTTCGTGTAAAGTAGATGCCCGTGCCAATCCCGGCACAGGCGAAAGGGAAATATCTATACTATTCAGAAGTTTTTTCAACAAGCGGGCGGTCTTAACTTTGACCGGATTTGTTTGCTCAAAAGAAATGCGCTTTTTGACTGTTGTGTTTTTGTCTCTCTTCCTGCTTCCCTCCACCTTGCAGGCGGATGAGAGCGGAAAGTGGACTTCTTTAATCGGAGCCCAGTTCTCTGGCGCCAAAGGCAACACCGACAGCACTCAGACTCAGGCAACCCTTTCCCTCAAGTTTCAGGACAGGAACAAGTTTCGCTCCGACCACAAATACAATCTGGAAAAGAAGCAAGGCATAAAGACCCAGGACTTCTGGCGCTCCGATATCGCATATCTTTTCAGGCTCCATTCCGCTCCTTCTTTTTCCGAAGAAAGTAATACCGAATCCGGGGAGGCTCTTGTTCTTTATTTTGAGCTGGATTCCTTTGCCGAGAGGAACAAAATCTCCAAAGTATCTCTCAGAGCCGGCGGCGGGGGAGGAATTGCGGCCGAGATAAAAACCCTTGCCGATATTGAGATGACCGCTGCTGTTAACCGAATTCGGGAGAAACTGACTTCGGGCGAAAAGAAAAACCATACGGCGTTCCTTTTCAATAAAAGAGCCGAGAAAAGATTCGGGAACAAGTCACTGATTTCGTCCCGTTTCAAGTTTCTTGTTCCGTTCGGAGAGAAAAAAGATTTCACCGTCCAGTCCGAATTCTCCTGGTCTCTTCCGGTATATGAGAGAGTTTTCATTAAGCTTTCAGTTGAATGGGACTTTGACAACCTCCCTGCGGCAAAGACTGTTAAGAAGTCCGATTTCAGATATCTGACAGGGTTGTCCCTGTCTCTGTAAAAATCCCGAAGGCGCGTCGCAAATTCAGGCGGTTTATGTGCTTTCAATCTTTTTGAGCCATCTGTCGGCGGCTCTTCCCGCTCCCTCGGGATTTTCCATGCAGTCATGCTTTGCGTTGCTTATATACTCAATGTCTACACGGTTGTTTCCGGCTCTGTTCATAATCTCTTTCAGTTTCTCCGGCTCCCATCCAAAGACGATTCCATCGTCCGCCCCGTGCATGAAGAGCACGGGAATGGAGACTCTGTTTATGATGTCACAGGTCTTTGCGCATGAGGCTCCGGGGCTTCTCATGAACCACCAGGTCTTGTAGGTGAATATTTCAACATCGGAAGGGTTCAAAGACGGGCCCCAGGCTCTGTAAATAACGAATATCTGGTCGTTTTTTGAGGTTTCCGGGCTGGGTTTGAGGACGTTTTTTGCCTTTATGTGGATGCTTTCATAGTCCGGTATGCTGTTCCATCTTTCAAGACGTTTTCTCTGAGACTCCGGCAGGGAGTATGAGCATCCTTCAAGGATAAGCCCTTTTACTCCAGGGTTGTGGCTGTTTGCGACATAGTTAACGGCGATGTTGGCTCCCATGCTGTAACCGAGTATGTAGATGTTTTTGAAGCCTTCTTCCTGAAGTTTTTTCACCGAGCTTTCAATGTCGCCCGCGGCTTTGGGGAAGATACCGGTTCCCGTTATCTGTCCAAGAAAGGCCATTCGGGTATTTATTGAAAGCGTTGAGTAACCTTTCTCGAGCATCAATGTCGGAAGAATTTTGGGAGTTCCGCGCGCAAGGAAGTTTCCGAGAACCCCGTGTACGTTGATAATAACGGGAATTTTGCAGAGCTCCTCCTCTGTTTTTGCTTCAGGGGTTGTGAGGAGAGAATCAATCTCAAATCCGTCCGGCGCGGTATAGTGGAGAAGCTGTCGCCTTGATACGGCCATTTCTTATCTGACTCTTCTTTCCACCCAGTTCGCTATGATTTCGCCAAGCTCTTCCTCTTTTCCTTCAAGTGTGTGCCCGGCGTTAAGATAGAAAGCGGAGACATCGGTGTTGCCGGCCTCGGTTGCCCTCTGTGACAGATTGTGGGTCTCATTTGAATGGACTATCTTATCGTCCCATCCCTGTATCAGGAGGATTGGTGTCTTGACGTTTTTTATCTGCTTGTATGTTTTTGTGCTCACGGCTTCGGGCCCGGCGAGCAGCCACCATGTTTTGTAAGTGTATATTTCCGAGTGCTCCGGCCTGAAGCTGTCACCGCGCGCTCTCTGTATTATTATTGTCCGGTCTTCAAGGGAATCGTCCGGGTTGTCTCCGAGGATTTCCTTTGCTTCCTCGTATATTTGTTCATATGACGGAACGCTCTGCCATCTGTCCCATCTTTGCTTTATGGAGTCGGGCATTGAATAAGGCGTTGCAATGGCAACCATCCCCCGCAGGGAGGCAATGTCGGAGCTGTCTTTTTTTGCCGAGACATACCTTGTTGCCACGCATCCTCCCAGGCTGTAGCCCGATATAATTATTTTGTCGTAGCCTTTTTCCTCAAGAAATTTTATGACACCGTCTATCTGGGGAATGACACTGTCCACAATTCCGTAGCCGAAGAAGAGACTGAAGTTTGAGAGTCTTGTGTTGATTGCGACGGAGGAATAGCCTGATTTTGCAAGGATGGGGGGAAGAAATCTCTGGCTTCCCTCAAGGAAATTTCCGAGAAATCCGTGCACATGTATGATCACGGGCTCTTTCTCCGGGCCCTTGTTTACGCACCTGTAAAAGATGGCGTTCACATTGCCGCCGGGAGTCGGAATTGAGATCAGCTTCTGAACAACAAAGCTCTCTTTATTGTTCCGTTCAGGCACTTTTGCCGCTCCAAATGCATAGACCTGAAATTCCGCATTCACCGCAGAGAGGTTTTGCCGCTTTGCATACAGTTCTCCCGTGG
>JAOWAR010196511.1:0-15331 GCA_028571005.1 Clathrina lutea | reverse complement strand
TGGGTATATTGCCTGAGCTGTTGATGTCAGAAGGCCGATTGCCTTGGCCAAGTGTTGCACTGTAACGTCCCCGTCGAGTGTGCTCAACAGCTCCTGGCAAACTTTGCACACTTTCTTGATCTTGTCGGTTGGCAGTTGAAGCTCCATGCGGACGGAGTCCACCACAAACCCTAGATAGGGCATTGTTTGGCTTGTGATTTTCTTCCAGTTGGCCACAAAATACTGTAGGCGCCCTGCTAAATGTGGTGGTGCGTGACATTTCTCCAGCTGTAAAGCGAGGTCCGGCAGCAAGCTGATGACAGGGTGCGCTGGAGAGGCCTGCTGCCGGGACGCTGCGAGGTGGCTTATCGCCCCCATGGGGCTTGCTGGCGGGAGTCTCGCCGACCTCTGTCGGTGGGCCGCCTGTTGAACTGGCCGCGGAAGGTCGGCTGGCCTCGATTGGGCAGACGACTGCCGACCTGGGGTGGGCTGCCCTTGCCAAAAAAACAGGTTGGACCAAATCTCCCTGTGCGCCTGTCTCTCTTGTGCCGGTCAGCCATGGCTTGGTTTCCTTTGCGGACATCCGCCACCGCTCGTGACAGCTTAGCTCGGGCCTTAATCATCTCCACAAGGTCCTCGCCAAACAACTTGCCCCGACGGCTTTGGCAGATCACGAGCCTTGTCCACCAGCTCTGTGTTGACCCTGGATAGCACGCGCTCTCTCCGTTCTGGCACGCCACAGCAGGGCAGACGCATGTCCTGTCAATACAATAGCCCTTTGAATGAATGGTAGCACATCGGAAGCTGACATCTGCACTTCGCCGAGAGGGACCTCGGCAGCTCTGCTGGTATCCCTTAGGCCTTGCCACAGGGCACATAATGGGCCGAGAATATCCAGCGTGGCGTCATGCGACCGGTATAACGGTTGCTCTTTCTGCCGCAACTCCCTCTTGTCCAATCTCAGCATGACCGATACGTTGTCGTCCAGGGAGGGCGTCTTTGCCCCGGGAGCGTGCGGGCGCGGACAATCCTTCATAATAGCCTCGCGCTCCTCCTTTGACAAGACCTTGCAATGTGCGTCTAGATATTGCACAATGTGGTCGTCAACCAAGGTGATTCCCTGGTGTACAACATCGGACGGCTCAAAGCTCAGACTGGCCTGCACTCTCTTCGCAGGGTGCTCACACTCGAAGTCTGTGTCGGATCCGGACGGGTCTGAGTCGGCGTCCGATCGTGACAAGGGATTTGAGCGGCCTGTGCGCACACGCTTTTCAGCTCGTGGCGGACCTGGCAACCGCGACTCACACTTGCTCGCGCTGGGTGGCCCTGACTGGCCTGTTTGTCTGCTGGCGACACCAGCTCTTCATGGGTGCGTCGCATCAAATTATCTGGCCCCTCCGGCCCGACTAAGCCCGTCCGGCCAACACCACTGGCTTCATCGCCGTTCGTGGCGTCTTGCTGAGCCAAGTCACGCCCGCCGGGCGGCTCAGAGTGGAGTTCTCCCTCTTCCGACAACTTTGAACCTTCCCCACTGTTCTGCTCACGAAGCAGATTCGTAAGAGCTTCTGTATCGACGCTCCGAAGAGCCCTCAGTACGTCTTGTTCTACCTTTATTGAAACTACAAGCGTCTTCTTCTCGAGCACGGCAAAAAGGCGCGAAGAGTTGGGAGAGCATGCGCATTGGGGGGCAGGGTTTGTTCCGCCATTGTTCAGGCTTTATTGCGCACGCGTAGACAGTTACTCTGCGCACGCGCATTTTGGACTTCGTGGTCCGAACTAAGTGCTAGAGTTACTTTGTGGCGGAAAACCTGGCCGCCTATTGGTCTCCTACCCGCATAGACTCATACAGATCCGAGCTGGACGGACAAGACCTAGCCTCGGTCAGACGCACCCACTTTGGTACGTTGCTCGAGCAAGTCCACTGAGAACTAAACATTTCAGAGGTAGTCCAAGCTCGGAACGATACGAGGGCTGGAGAGCATGCGAGTCCTATCGGAACTTCGAACGACAGTGGCATGGCTCGGCTCCCTCCCGGTTACTAGCGTCCAGGCAATCGGCCAGTTTGGGTCGACGGTGAGAAGAGGACCTGGCCAAGCGTCTGTTCTACAACTTGTGCAGTTTGTTTGCCACGGTTTTGAGACTTACAACGGCGTGAGTGTGATGTTCGATCTCACAAGAACTTCCAAAGATCTTGGCCCGGGGTGGCATTGCCCCAAGTGCTGAAGCTTTCTCGCCCGTTTCAATGTTTGGTTGGAAGGACGTGGCCAAGCGCCCAGCGGCGCTGGGAAGCACACAAGCCTTGCGAAAACTGTTGTACCGAAAAAGTGGTTCTGCCTTGTAGGCCTCTCCCTGATTGCTTTCAACATCAATCGCACAGTCACCTGCAAGGTCTCATTCACCGGTGCTTTGAGCAAGAGAGCGAGAGAGAGAGAGAGAGAGAGAGTGAATGAGTGAGTGAGTGAGGGCGAGAGGCAGAGCTTTGGGCCAGCTTCAACTGAACGAACGGTAGAGGTCGCGAGAGAAAACATGCTAAGCTTTGAGCTTTTTGATCGAAGCAATTGCTTGCTCGTTTCCAGGAGGTACAGAGTTCAGGAAGTGCGGATAGGTATTCTTAGGAAGCTTGGGAGAGGTACCGACCCCGTCAGGGGCCTGTCCAGGTGAACTGACTTCGTTAGCGGCTTCCTCCGAGGTCTCCTTCTTCAGAAATTCTCCTCTTCTCATCCGGTGAACGCCTCTTCCAGCAAACGTCTATCTTGTTTACGGCTACTAGTGGGGAGCCAAATGATACAGCTGCTGGGCGCGCTGGCACACTCTGGCTGCTGGACCCTAATTGGAAAGAAAAGAGTTACATTTGAACCGATCGCGTACTGCGCCGACTGCGTGCGTTGCATTCTCCAGCTGAAGCTACGGGCAGAGGGTGCATTCACTTATTCGTGAATCAGCGTGAACTTCGAGATCTGTGCAATAAGAATGAGTGATCGGACTTTGTAGTTCACGCGGTTCACGAATAAACGAACGCGCCCATTAGCAGCATCCGCCATAGTTCAAAGCCAATTTTGAGGTCATTGCGTCATCCTTTCTTTCAGGGATAACTCAAAGGCAAGAAATTGGCCCCGATTAAGGCTATTTTAGAGGCTCGACGTATTTCAGCAAGGCTGATTTAAAAACAAAATGACCGGCCTGAGCGCCAAAGGCATGAGGCCTTTGATTCACGCTTCTCCCCGACCTCCGAAAGGATCAGGCACTAAATTCTTCATGACATCCACTTTTTTTTTTACTTTTCCGTTGGAATCACGGAGTGGCGCTGAGCAACTATTCTGAAAACGGGGTAGCGGTTGCAAAGTTAGGGGGACTGCGGTGGCTCGTGCACACGCCACTTGTTTCAATCGCGTAAATCGCGTGTATCCCACCCGTCTCGCGTGTATCGCCTGTATCGCTCCCGTTTCTGGAAGAAAAACAAACTCAATGAATTTGGATCGCGTGCCTCGCGTGTATCGCACCCGTCTCTGGACTTTGGAAAACGAGCATTGAGTTTCGATCGTGTGAATCGCGTGTATCGCACCCGTCTCTGGACGTAGAAAATTGAGCAGACACTTTCGATCGCGCCTCTTGCGTGTATCGTGTGTATCGCTCCCTTTTCTGGAAGGAAAACTAACTCAGTGAATTTTTCGATCGCGTGCCTCGCGTGTATCGCACCTGTCTCTGGACATTGAAAATTGAGCAGACAGTTTCAACGCCTCTCGCATGTATCGCGTATATCGCACCCTTTTCTGGAAGAAGACAACGCAATCATTTTCGATCGCTTGAATCACATTCTCAATAGCATGTACTATCGAGATACAGTATGGGAGTAAAGGGGCACACCTGTTTACGATCGCAGCACGTTTCAATCGCATCTTGCAAGTAAAGACTTGCGCCTTTCTCTTCAGATGGGAGACGTTTTTATCCTGACTTTCAGCTGGGAGAGATTTCCAACCTGACTTTCAGCTGGGAGAGGTTTCAACCTGACTTTCAGCTGGGAGATGTTTTCAAATGAATAAGGTTAGGTGACTTTCAGCTGGGAGAGGTTTTCAACCTGACTTTTAACCTCGCCCATTTAGTTCCCATGGAATCATCGATCAGGCGAGCCATGATAGTTTTTATGGAATCATGAATAAGGTGCGCCATGACAGTTTTCCCCTCTGATGCAGTGTACTCGTGACAGTGTACTCGTGATCGTGTACTCGTGATAGGTACTCGTGACAGTACACTCGTGACAGTGTACTCGTGATAATGTACATGTGACAATGTACTCGTGACAGTGTACTCGTGACAGTACTCGTGACAGTGTACTCGTGACAGTGCACTGTGACAGTGTACTCGTGACAGTGTACTCATGACAGTGTACTTGTGACAATGTACTTGTGTCAGTGTACTTGTGTCAGTGTACTTCTGACTTGGCCCTGCTAAAAAATGGCAGCATTTTCTTCAGCATTTTCTGTTTGAAAAAGCAGTCTCTCTGATTTTTAGCATTTTCGGCATTTTCGTTTATTTTCATCGACAAGAATTTCAGACAAGGCCTTTGCACTACCTGCAGGAGTGGCTATCATGCGTAAAGCACACGCACGCACTCACATTGACACCTTCTGGTCCCTTCCGACAATGCCTCCCCAAAGCACCCCCTGTAACCACATCTAAGAACTTGACGCGCGCACCGTTTTTTCTCTGCATTATAAATACACCGGGTGTGCGCTAAACTTTGGTCGCTGAAAGTGCAGATCAAACACGGCGGTTGGTACACAAAGAGCCGGTCGGTGGTCGCGCAAGGCAGGTGGTTGCCTAACCCCGGTGTAAGTCGCTAAGACCAGGTGGTCGCTCAAGCCAGGTTTTACTGTATCATCAATTTTCAAAAAGCACGGATTGTTCTTATGGCCACTCGAAAGCGCCCTGCAGCCACTGTTGTGTCAGACTCAGAGTCTTCTGAAGATTTGTCAGTGTACATGCAATTATACTTTAAAAATTCTGCTTTGTCAGAGATCGAGAACATATGTGAGCGTTTTTCTCACAAACTAGCATTTAATTTAGCATTTTTGGGCGGAAAAATTAGAATTGTGAAAAGCATTGAATGGTGTTTTTTCAGCATTTTTAGCAAGACCTACTTCTGACAGTGTACTTGTGAGAGTGTTCGCTTTTCAGACATCCCGGTAGCAAAACTGATTTTTTGAGAAGTGACTCGACTTTGACTCGGAATGCAGAAATATGAAAAAAATTCAGACAGAAGGAAAAAAAAGAACCTTCCCGATTCACTCTTGATTATTTGTGTTTTCTTTTAAAGGAAATATTGTCCGGCCGACCGGTGAATGGTTCTGGCCGACCAAAATAGCTTGAAAAAAATGGCCGGCAAATTGATCTGATGGTATCGGCAATTGATCGGCCGACCAAAGCAGCTTGATATAAACGGCGAGCAGGTCGGACAGTATGGTGCTTCGTTACGGCGTTCTATTACGGAGGATTGTGGCTTTCATATTAGGTAGCCAATCTACCACGACGTGGGCCGTGGATACGCCAAAGCTTGAGGAGGCGAAACCTGGCAGAGATGCAAATCGGGCATTACCGCTGATTCCTGCATTGCTGGATGGAGAGACATCAACACCTGACCTGAGAACTGATGAGCTGCCTTTTACGAAACTACCGGCGTCTTTTCTTCTTCTTTTTCTTTTCTTTACGAGTTTCCACCTTTTTGTCCAAAATGCTGGCATGATCTGAACTGAAAGTTTAAAGATCGGAAATCCTTTTCGGGCCGAAAACTTTGAAGTCGCTTGGCTGCAAGCAGTTGCTGCAAGCAAGCTTAAACAGTGGAAACAAGAGTCCAGATACCAAATGAAAGGAGAGACTTATTTTAGTAAGTTACTGCATTTTTCTCGTTTTCTGTTGAGCCGGAAATCGTGGTTTCGAAATCCAAGTTTTGAAATGATGGTGTGAAAGACAAGCAATGGCGTCGGAGACAAATTGGAATTGACCTGTGACAAATGTAAAATTTACTTGTGGCCGGCTCAGTTCAGTTTTGAATCTAACAGCCGTTTTAACTTGGCATAGAGACTCTTTTCCCTGCTGGGAAATCTGGCGGTCGTACCGTCGTATTCTCGCCTCCCTGATCATGACGTCGTGACTTTGACTGAGGTCACGGAAACTTAACTTGGCCGGCCGGGCATATATCTCTCATGCCAGGCCCAATGCGTAGATCGCGTACGCTGTCTCAATCTTTCCTCTCCTTCTCAATCTCGCTCAGAACATCTCGATGTGTTTTCAGAAAAGGATATGCGGTTATTGTGGAAATTCACCTGGAGGGCACGAAGTTTCGCAACACAGTGCTGACCTGTTTAAGGGAACGCAAGATTTGAAGTTCTCCCTGCGACTTTAGATTTCTCTTTGTTATTTGTTTCATATGTCCATTTTAGAAATGGCTGTCGAAAGGAAGTTTCGAAGACTGGTGATACATTTTATATTCGGAATAGTCTTGTCTCCTCAGGGAACACTTTTGGGCGGAGGCGACGAAATCGATGAGGATGCTGATGGAAGCTATCTGTTTAGGATGGAAGCGCCTGTCTTGAATCAAATGGATTCTTTGAATGAAGTTCAGCATAATTCGACCACGCCTAAGGACGATGGTGCCGGCAATGTTTTGTCTCGTCAGCGGCGAGGCTTGAAGAAAGTTATTGGAACGGCAGCGGTGGCGGTCGGGAAAGCTATTGGAAGAGCTAGTGTACAGGTAGCCACCACAATGGTCCTCAAGCCCGTTGTCTTCATTAGCCAGAAAAGCGCGGCCATCCGACCAGGACGGAAGCACCAACGTTGGCTGGACGGCAATATGGAATGTATGGCCCGGAGCGGAAACGTGTTCGTCAACGCTACGCACTACAAGATTGTGTCCACCATGCATTGTAGCCACAGCGGGGAAATCATCGTGGACTTGAAGGCTTACCGACCGGGAAGAAAGGGCGCCCGGGACAGCTGGACGCTGGAGCATCAGCAAGTGATCAGGGTCAAGAAAAACCAACTCATGCATTTCGACCTGACCGAGAAACCACGCCGCTTCGGTAAGGGACCGAACCTCTTCCATGTTGACGTCTACCGGCCACGCAGCCCTCGTCGAAACCTGCTCTACCCGTTCGATGGCGCTGAGCTGGAGAATTTCACAGTGTCCATACACGCATATCCTCAGCACGCAATTCTGGACTTCGACTCACAGCACAAAAGCACGCCGTTTTCTGTGACCTTTTTCACCAGTGGGAATCTTGACGAGTCACTTCTCTTCCAAGTTCGTACTGAGAAAGGCTATTTCCCGCCCGAGCCTGTTGAAAGCCATTCACTGATTGAGGGAGTGACGACTCCGAATCGCAAGATATCTTTCCAAAACAACATGCTTGCATCCATGGTTGACTCTCTCGGCTTTCTTACGTCAGCGACACTTGTGGTGAAGTCTTTGGAGGCAGGTGTGCGCTGGGAGTACAGCCTTAGACCGTTTGTGCGGAAGATCATTAACATGAATTTGACTGTGCTGTCCAAGAGATCTCGCAAGGTGCGCTGGTCACAGTTTCACATGAAACATGTAGACATGGAACCTGACGAATTGGAGCTTAGCGACTTCAGCCTGGAACAACAAAGAATGCAGCGGGACAGAAAGACACGAACCGCCATGAGGTTGTTGGTGCAGACCGCAAAGGCGAATGGGGGCATTGCCTCCACAGAGGGCGTGGACCAGGCACTGATTATGTACAAAACCCCAAGAAGGATAGCCCTGGAGCGTAAGGCCATGAAGTGCGAGATGTTGGCCGGAAACAATGTGAAAGGGCTCCAATTTGAATTGAAAGCAGGCATGAGATGTACTGAGGACAGCCAGGTTGTGCTGCATCTTTATGTTAAAAGTCTCGGCTCTGATCAATGGTCTTTGGTAATGTCTGGCAAGGTCAATGTGAAGAAGAACCAGCTCAAGAAGTTATCCTTGCAACAAGAAGGCTTCTTTACTGACAAGCCAAAGTTCTACACGCTTAAGGTGATGACCACGGCAACCAGCAACGCCAGGGATCTAGTGGATGGACAGTCATCGGCATTGAACTTCACAGCTGCCAAATGGCCCTATCCACACTACATGAAGATTGAATACTCAGCCAAGCCTTATCCAAGAATTCATTTCAAAGTATTCATGGCAGGTGACCTTAACCAGGGAGTGGGATTGATGTTCCGTCTGCCTGGTGTTGTGGACATTCCCAGGCAACCAGTTGTTGAGGCGGCTTTTGACAGCAATAAGCCCTACCGCTCACACATTATAGAACGTGAGATGAGGCCGTATGACTTTTTTGAGAAATACTCCAGGGCTGTGTTCATCATCCTATGCCCTCAGGCAGAGATGCAATTTGAGTTCAAGCTGTTGGATGTGTTCAGTACACTGAAGCTGCATAACCGAAACGACCTCACTATCTTCGTTTTCCGCAACTTGTTCACTAGCCGGCCTATGGAGACCGAACAAGAACGGAGGATAAACTTCCGCCACGACAAGAGGAAGTTCAGGGAAGAGGAGTATCGGGAGGAGATCAGAAAGTTCTATGCGTACGATCCGTGGGACAATGACGATGACAACTATGTGTTTGACGATGACACTGGGAAGCTTATCTTAAACCCGCTGAAGTTCAAGGGCGACTTTGGCTGGGAGCGGCGCTACTCACACAATAATGAGGACATGCTGAACTTCAGAGATCAAATGTACACAGAGATGATGGATGAGTACGCGGAGAGGCTCGCAGAGCGGAATAAGCTGATTGAGTACGGATTGGTGAGTGAAGATTACCCGAAGCCACCAAAGCCGACTAAGGAGGACATCTACGATTATGTCTGGCACCCGGAGCGGTCAAGGCTTTACAAGAAGGAGCCTGGGGGTCACTACAGCATTGACAACTTTAAGCGCTGGCAAGGGAGAATCGAGCCGTTGACTCCTCGCTTCAAGCCTGGTACGGAGGAAGCTCAACAAGAAGCTTTAAGATTGGCTAGGGCTCAGAGGCAGCGAACTGCGAAGAGCAGGGCCCAGGCAGCTACCCAGAGCTCTGGAGTTGGGGCCGAATATCAAAGGCTACCTGTCTCAAAGAGACGGGCATATGGAAAGGAATCCGTTCAGAAAGTAAGCTCGCGTCACAAAACGTCTATACCATCTGTAGCAAGGAGTTCTATGTACACAGCTGAACAGGGCAATGGCCAGGGATCAATTGCTGCAAGGAAAGTGCCTGATTCTATTGAAGCAGAATCGTCCGGCTATCAAGCTGCCATCACACCTATTGCTGAGAGCACTACTGAGACAGACAGTCGACACACTTTAGCTCTCCAGAAAGCTGCTCCTGCTGTGAAGAGTGAACCGACTGAGAGGCCAAATTTTAACCGCAAAAAGGTTTCATTCAAACTCCCAGAGGAAAGCGTCCATAGCTCCTTGTCTGAAAGTGATCAGCGAGCCTCAACAGGCTGCAAACGTCATTTCATTGCCAAGAGAAAAGCAGCCGTCAAAGAACAGCCCTCTAACACTGGCAAGACCAGTCAGCCTGCAACAACTAGACAGAGAGCAGCTGTACAAGTCGAGGGCAAACCGGTTGAACTGGTTAAACCGGTTCTGGAGGACTCCATTCCGAGAGTCCCCGAGACTTCACCTTGGGAAGTGGTGGGCCCACCGGCGAGGTATGCACGACCTTCGGTGAAGTATGAGGACATCGACATAAAAGATTTCCTACTTGAGTATCCAAGGCCGCCAGAGGCGTTTTGGGATTTGGGTCGTGCGAAGCAGCAGGAGTATTTGAGAAAAGTTGTCGCCGGCGGAGACCCTGGCGTCGTGCCCACAGAGCCGCCTTGGAAAAAGGAATTGCAAAAACAGAGACATTTAGAAGCGTTGGAGGAGGAGGAGAGACAGGAGAGACAGGAGAGATTGTTCGAAAAGCAGGAAGCTAGACATCCCAGCATTGATCGCCGGAGGATGCGGAAGTATATGGAAAAGAAAAGACAAAAGAAGCGTGCTGAGAAAGCTGAGATAGCCAAGAACGTTCTGATGGAACAATATTACCCTGAACTGCACAAGTATATGGAGAAGTTGGAGGAGTTGGACGACATGGAGGAGATGGAGGAGATGGGGATCATATGAATTTGATGTGCCCTCAGAGCCTTGCAGTCACCCACCGCTATGCAGTCACCCTCAGACTCTTTCCCCATTCATCGCTGTTTGTCTATATCACCCCTCTCTCCCTCCATCCCTGCCTCTCTCTGTCTCTGTCTCTTTTTCTCTCTCTCTCCCTCCTTCCCTGCCTCTCTCTCTGTCTCTGTCTCTTTTTCGCTCTCTCTCCTTTCTTCCCTGCCTCTCTTTGTCTCGGTCTCTTTTTTCTCTCTCCCTCCTTCCCTGCCTCTCTCTCTCTGTCTCTGTCTCTTTTCCTCTCTCTCCCTCCTTCCCTGCCTCTCTGTCTGTCTCTGTCTCTTTTTCTCTCTCTCCCTTCCCTGCCTCTCTGTCTGTCTGTCTATTTCTCTCTCTCTCTCTCTCTCTCTCTCTCTCTCTCAAAGATCCTTGTTCTTGCCGTTCAAAGACAGCAACGTGGCACACGTCTCAAATGATGGGCATAGAAGAAGATGGCTTGCCTTGGCTTGGAGTGTCCTTTCTTTAAGGGTGATGGGAATCAGAGACCAAAACTAACCGTGCAGTTTGAATTTAGGCTTGCAGAGGGTCTGTGAAATTATCCAAACAGGGACGGCGTTGCAAAACTCTTCACACACTTGAAACAGAAGACTCCCATTGTCATTCACCATGCTTACCCCATCATGCATTAAGCTCACTGAATTTTCCATCGTGAAAAGAGAAATCTATCTCCACAGGTATGAACTAAAAATGCCTCAGCCTGTTTATTTTTATACTATCAACACACACCAGTTATTTGGCTCTTCTTCTTCTTCTTCTTCTTCTTCTTCTTCTCCTTCTTCTCCTTCTTCTTTTTTTGTGGAGAGAACAAGTTTACTGAAACACGTCACAACAAAGTCAAGCAAAGCAATTTGGAAGAGACACAGAATAACGATATATCGATAACTCTGTACAGTCAAGTAAACTGCTTATGTCAAATACGTAATAATAACAATAATAGGAGAAAAACACGCACACAGAAATGTCTAGGTTTCTTGTAGGATTTTTTCTTGTATCGAGATAACAGCGCCTCAACTGATAAACGGGCCTTCTGCTGCTCTTGTATTTTTTTGTTTTGCATACTGACAACCATATCATATTACACCTTTCATCCTAGTCAAACTATACAGAATTCTTTAACACACACACATACAAGAAAGTGATAATGATAGAACACCAGAACTCTACTAAATTCGGCTTTCAGCAGCGACCAGTGATCAAATTGCCTAGGAGAAAACCGTGGTGAGCGACTTCCTCTTAAACACATTAAACCAGAGCGAATCAAAGAATTGAGAGTCTGCATCGGAGATAGTTCATGATTGTGGCGTACGATTCTTCCTTTCTTGAGCTCAAATGCGACGCCAGACGCTTGAGAAAAACTGATGCTTCAGGTGCCATTCCGCCATTCGCAGTGAAAACCGGTGTGAAGGATGGCTTTGCCTACGACACACCGAAGAACTTCGCAAACTCCAATTGGACGGACACCAGGTCGCTTGTCCAGTGGGATTAGGCAACATGCAACAAATGCTGTCAGCGATGAAGGGTCCACAAACTCAGCACAAAGGTGGCGAGCGCAGGCAGCAATTGAGGAGCATAGCTCTAGGGGCTCCTTATGAAAGCTTGTGCAGATGCGTCTCCAGGCAGCCGCATCCATGCCAGGTCCTGCAGAGCCTTGAGTGTGCAGAGCTGCAGCTTGAATACATTCAGCAGTTATGCCATCATAAGCCACAGGATGGGTGTCAATAGGTGTTGATTCGACTCTGATAAGTGCATCAGGGTGAACATTCCTAGGACCAGGATGTTTCTCCTGTAAGACACAGTGGTCTTACCATTATCCAGCAACGGGTCAAGGGATAGGATCCCACCACAGGCATTTTCAGAGAGAAAACGAAATGCAGAATGAACCTTTCCTCCCAAGATTAATTTGGAAAACGTCCGCGCAGCATGGTCATCCTTTTCATCAGGAGAGATCCGATGTGCTCTGCTTGTTAAATCCAAACGATGCTGAATGGTGCGACCTTAGTTCCTTCATAAGCTCATCTATGTTGCCATTACGCCACACTGGTAAACGACTTTTCAGCGCTGCAACATGATCACTTGCTTTTGATGAAAAATGAGGCTTTTGAAGAAGAAGTGCACAGGCCACCATCACAGCCTCAAAGGCGACTGATTCCATTGCAGATGCTTGTGCGAATGCCGTGAATAGATTGGTCAGATCGCGGACAAAACTCTTACCAGTTTTTCCCTATGGAACGAAAAAAATATTCTTCCGCCAGTGCACGATCGGAGCGTAAGCCGATTGGACGACTTGAGCAAAGTCTTGCCCACAAAGGAGTCCCCATTGAAAATCGGGTGATGGTGACGGTGAGAGCGCTGGGAGAGGGCGGATCCGGAATGGGTCCCCGGCCAGGGAGGCCTCCCCTCGTGTGACTGTTTCCAGTTTTTGGAATTCTTACAGCAAGGCTGTGGCCACAGCGGCGGTTGGCTGCTGCGATCGAATTCGAAGCCTCGTCTCGTTGTTATGACGACCATTCGAATTCGAATCCAAACCGCCGTTACAGTCATGATGGCCAAGAAGAAGATGATCCATCTCAGAGAAAATCGGCTGGGTAGAGTTTGGGACAGAATTTGTTATCGGGGTAAGCTGAGGCGATCAAAGAGCGTGAGTACCTCCGTGACCATTGCATGGTGTTGGGTCCAGCGTAAAATTAGAGCCTAAAGCTGTTGATTCAGAGGGCAGTGCGTCCACTCGACTCAGCAATGAAGAAGAAGAACCAGAACGAGAAAGGCCCTGGGTAACATGTGGACAGCCGGACGAAACTTCTCCTAATCTGTCCAGCAGAACTGTGGCGAATGATACGGATAGAGATTAATGAAGTGCTGAATCCTCGAGGGAAGCAATCGGCACTGGGCGGTTGTCACAGCGATTTCTTCTTCTTCTCCTCCTCTTTTTCATGCATTTATGATTCACGACCTGATCTCTGTCATGTCACTACTGATGAAGCCAGCAAAATGCCTGGTCTCAAAAAGTGAAACTGGAAGACGGGCAACTTCGGAAGAATCTTTTTCTCTTGGTGAATGTTTCACTGTCAACTTGTTCTGCAAGCCATGACCGAGAATAAAAGACATGTTGACCACTGAATGAGAGGACTCGTTCATAACACCAGGGAAAGAAGGGCAGAAACATCACGACTGAAATGGAAAAATCTAAAGAACTTACGGTTTTTCTACCATAACTCTGAAAAATCTAAAGAACTTACGGGTTTTCTACCATAACTCTGAAAAATCTAAAGAACTTACGGATTTTCTACCATAACTCTGCAAAGCTCTGCGAGAGTGCTGAGCATGTCTGTTGTGTGCTCAATTGGATTGTCGACATCCTGCCAAAACAAAACAACAGTTTATGCCACAACACCAGAAAGACAAACCAACACCAAGAGCCCACAGGTGATAAGGCAATCATGCTGCACTGCTGAAATAACTATTTACAGCCAACGGTGAGAACCTGACTGGAGAATCATAGCTGAGCCACGAAGCAATAAGACACTATGATTCAACCTGGTCAGACCCAAACCCCGAGACTATATATGAATAGCTTCCTTTCAGCCTGGACTTGGTAATTCTGTCTCCCAGTCGTGCCAGTTGTCGCTTAGATATATTCCACAAGACCCAGGCTGGGCTACAGATTTAAGCTTTCATCATATGGAGTCAATGGGATGGGATGAAGCACACCTATTTCGTTCAAGAACCTACTCTGAGCCACATTGTTAATTTGTAAATGAAAACCTGTTTGCCTTTATAGGTATGCTGCAAGCCACTTGACCGTGGACAGCACACTCAGGCCGGGCTGGTTAGGCCCAATCAAAGAGCTGATCAAACATGCACTCGGAAGTTGAGGCGTGATATCATGTATCAGAGCTCAAATCAAATGGAAAGAAATAAAATAAACAAAAATATTTTTTTTAAATGCCCAAGACATGCGGCAGCTCACACAACCGCACTCGTGTAGGCTGGTCACCGCCTAGAAATGACCATATTTCGATCTGACGGCTGGCCAGAAGTTCAGCTGCATCTACCAATGTGCAAAAGTGGAAATATGCACAGATCAGGTGTGGAGGCTACAGAGCCACGCATGAGTGGACAGCCTTAGCGGCATGCTTTCCCAATCCCTCGGCAAACTACAGGTATCTAATTTCCAAGTCATCGCATAATCGTGATGAGCAAGCCAGTCCGACCAGACCGCTGCCTGTGCGTGTTTGCGGGCGAACAATAGAGTCCATGAAACCGTGAACAGATATCTACCTGAGAAAAAATCAGACCATTTTTACTACTGTAAACCCACAAAATTTAACGGTGCCAAAATTTAACGATATAGCAAAACTGACTTTCAACTGACTTTCAAATTTTTTCATATTATTAAATTATGACAAGCCAACAGGCAAATGCAGCGCATATGGGCTTGCTTGGTGCGGAGCCACAGCGGCATTAATCGCAGTAACTTCTTCCTTTTTCTCCACGGATTCCTCCAAATCTGGATCTGGTAGCACCGTCACAGAACCACACTCGTTTCCGTCCGACAAGCTGGATGACCTCAGCCAAGAAAGCAGAGACATCCTCAAGCTCGATCGAACGCTCAGACAGATTTCTGGAGGCTTCAGTCCGCTACTTACTAGTATATCATGTGTATCATGCGTTGGCTGCTTGTGGGCATTTAGAAGACTTTAACATTCGACTAATGTTTAGCGGCGATAAGATTTAACGATTTTAGTGAAATGGTTAAATTCGTTCAATTTAATCGTCGTTAAATGTTGTGGTGTACAGTATGTGGCTGACTCCATATGTTGTTGGCTATGGTGTGTGCTAAAACCCTTTGATCTGATTTGTTTCTCTTCGTTTGTGGCAGTGCGGTTCGAAAGATTTTCAAACTGAAAGGGCTTGAAAAGAAGTTCAATACAATAAAGCTGTTAAGTTCTGATTGACTACTCCATGGCAACAATCACTGGGAGTTGAAAGAAAAAGCTTGTAACCAGAGGGTTGACATGCCCTTAAATTGCCCAAGTAACCTTGGTTCACATGCGGCATCATGCACAGGGGGAAAATCAACTCGCCACAGAGTGAATCAATACAGGCAGGAAGCCTTGAATTCCTGACGTTTCGGACAATGTCCTTCATCAGAGG